>JAJMFE010000032.1:20029-103489 GCA_030574555.1 Tortispora phaffii | reverse complement strand
AATCGCATCTGGTACACGGACCCGCATTCCCAGCAGCGCGCAAGGTCGTCCTTCTGCAGCGCAGTCCACACCACCTCGTGGGAACCCGCCGGCGACCCCGTGCAGCCCACATAGCGCACAGCGTCAAACGAGTCCACCACAATCGGCTCTTTCAACGTTCCCTTGCGGGACGCATCCAGCGGGCGCTGGTCAAACACATCCACTCCTTCCATCTTTCCCAGCAACTCCAAGCGCTCTAAACCAGTGGCCTGTTCGAAATCAGTCGGCACCGTTCCGGGCTTGGCTCCCGGTCCAAACAAAGACTCCGGGCCAGTAACGTCGTCCAGTTTCTCCGAAATGCTCGGAGCAACCTTTTTGGCCGACGGAACCTTGTCTGATCGCCAAACCGCAGCACGGCTGAATTGACGAGCTCCTCTTAGAGTCGATCCACGAACAAGACGAATTCCGAGCATTCTTATTTGTTAGCCTGGTTGCCTTCCTTCCTCTCTTTATTTACTTACTGATTCAATTTCACTATAGGTGTAGTATTAGGGGAAAAATCCCAGTGCTGCTCACTGGCTGATGTCGGCCCATTTGGTTGCTATGACAATACACTTTAGCCTTCCATCCGAGCAAGGCTCAACAGTAGTTATGAAATGATGCTAATAGTATCATAGTATGCTTGGAGTATAATGTATTATATGCAGATAATACTATATATGCAGATAATACTATAGATATAAACTCCGAACTGTAAAAATAAGCGCCGTCGAATCTAAAAGTGTAGACTAATGAAATTATTAAATTATTAAATTATTAACTTATTGTTATTGTTATTAAAATGTACTGTAGTTCGAGTAATACACCACTAACTACTAACGCAAAAACGTCGTCATCAATTATACAAATCCTCCATCCCGGCATCCATCTCCTCCTCTTCTTCAAGCTCCGCAAACGTAGAGAAATGTATCGGCCGGTGTCTCGGATCATAGTACCGCAAAGGAACATCTATCTTCAACCCATAGTCTCGGTATGCATTCCATGCCGCCCCTAAGAACGTCCAGTTCCACAAATCATCATCCGGAACCATAAAAAATCCCAAGATCCGTTCACTCAACAGCATATGCGTCTTCCTGCTAAATCCTTCTTCGTATCCTGGCGGTACTGTGCCCGGTCGGATCCTTTCTCCGTTCTCTTCGGCCCATTGGTACCCGGCAGAACTTAGCCAATGTGCCGCTAAACTCACCGACCCATGCACAAACGAAACCGTCAGATCAATACTGGTATCTCGCCATTCGTCCTTAAACAGCTTCTTCAACTCATTCTGCATCCCCACATCCATCACATCCATAGCCTCACTCTCATAATTCTGCGTGTGGATCCACCCCAGCAACTCCAGCCCTTCTAGTGCACTATCCGGCTCCGGAGCTATTTTAGGGAACTCCACCGATCGCAGATTGCCCAGCTGAGGAAGCAGCACAATACTGCGAATCTCTCGCACTTGGTCGTTGTCTTCGGGCGCGGCTCCATAGATCAGCCCTCCCACTTCAACCTGAGGATCCGCAATCCGCACAAAGTGGTCCAGCAAATTCCGCGGCAGAACATACGCATAGTTCGCTTCCCACGACTCTTCGTCTTCATCCGCCGCAACCACATGCACTTCTCGTGTCCGCAAATACATCTTGCTCGCTTCTATCGCCTTAGATCTCCAGTCCGCTTTAGACACAAACGCCTGCTGCTCAAAGTTGCTCGTCGTAACAACCTCAATCTCTTCACCCTGGGCATTTCGAGTCACCGTCTTCACCGCTATTACTTGCTTCTCATCCTCTTCGGGCTGTCGATCAATCTGGTCGACTTCCTGTTGTCTCAAACTCGAGGCTCGAATCTCTTGTCCCAGAATCAAATCTCGGATCTCTTGTTGCGTCAACGAGGCCACATCAACATTGTTTTTCGCTCCGTAATCGGCCAAAATCAAGTCTCGCAGCTGAATCTCAACTTTGATCCACTGCTCATCACTGAAACTCGGCCAAATGTGGTGCTCTTCTGTAATCACACTTCGGTCAGGCCGCAAAATAACCTTCGTCTTATCTGGATTAAGATGGAACGATCGAAGAATCAAAATCAACCGGGAAAATGCCGTAAACGGAGATATAGTCTTCAACCAGTCATCATACATATGGAACATCACCATCTGGGACTCTTTGGCCTCTAACACCAAGTCAGCCAGCTTCTCAACTTTCAACGCAGCTTGAAATGGCAGCTGCAACTCCGTAGTACGGATCGAAATATTAGGAAAGTCAAGCAAATGCACTTCAAGCGGATCCTGTAAATTCGACCGAGATGCAATAACCTGGGACGGGCGTTCCTCTGCCGGAAGGGACCTAATAAGTGTCGCAATCTCTTCGCCGGCCTTCCATTTCGCCAACTGCCCAAGTCGCTTCTGGCCAGCCCACACAGAGCTATGAAGAATCTTTAAGAACAACTGTCCTGTCTTCGGATTCAATATGAACACCGCTCCATTAATCGGCTTGGTCGTCAAGTTCCCTTCCACTGTACGATGGATAGTCACTCGGTAAACATTACTATCGTCAACAAAGAACTGCGTTTTGTTAGAAAATAGCTCTGAATAGTTCTGAGAATTCAAAAGCTGTTCTTGTGGTTCTGCAGAGTACAGTTGCAAAGCTTTACGTACCCGCTCCCGTAGAACATACAGCGCAGGATTATTCTTCATAATAGACTTGAGTGCTTCCTGCATCAGAGGCTTCATACCAGGGAACCAGTTACCATACGCATCATACATATTATATGCCAAGTCAATCCCTATCATCAATCCAGTGGGCGAAGGGTACAAACTAATAGTGTCAGACGTATAGTCAAGAAATTTCGCTCTGGTGTATCGCGATATATCGTGGGAATCAAAGTCTCCATACCGGAGCTGCACATCTACCCAGTAAGTATTTCCCGTAGTGAAACTCATTGAGTCCTTGCCATCAGCCAATAACGATGGCTTCGATATATTCCACCTATAAGCAGATTCTAATACAATATCTGCAGCGGAAGAATTCATCTTGTATGACTTTCGCGGATGAATAGCCTCTCGTTTCACAGTCTCAATCTGTAATGCATCGACCTGACCATCCAAAATCTGGGTAACATCCATAACCACACTTTCGTGAATTTTCTGCCACAAATGTGCCCGGAAGATCTGAATTAACGAAATTTTCAAGGTCGGGATCTTTCCGTGAAGAAAAATTCCGGTCAAATCTAACTGGACTAAGAAACCAACATAAACGTTGGCTCGATTAATTGTAGGGGACCACCACAGGGTAAATCGACGGTTAGGTATTTGGTTCAGACCTGATCTCTGAGCGGTCGTGAGCTTTCGGAACTTCATCTGATCTTCAAACCCTGATGCCTTTTCCCAAAAAAGGCCTTCCCAGTTAGGGAAACCCGTGGCACGGAAAAGCGTGTGCTCCAATATAGTCTCGATTCCACCCAGGGACTGTATCACATCAGTCCTATAGGAGTTCAAATTCCACAATTTTCCGTCATGACGCTGTGAAGTCCACCAAAATGGATTGTTTCGGTTTAATGTATACATCTTGAATTCGTTCCGCAGTCTATGACCCTTATCATATGCAAGAGTTTGTCTATCTTTCTGGAAGATAGTGTTGATTCTTGGCACACCTCGATCCCAAGAATCCTCCAAATCTTCAAGAGTTAACCGGCGGTTATTTTCTAGGGCTTCTTTTCTTTTTGTGGCATACTCAGACCATACTCGGCGCGAATCCAGGAACTCAGACTCCCAAGTAGTCAGGTACCGGAATATATTAGGAATCAGGTTATCTTCCTCATGTGTCATTCCACTTCTAAAATGAGTGATGCCGGTGTCAGTCTGTTTAGACCACCGTAGATCAGAGGCAGGAATCAGAATATGACTAGCAGAAAGCATGCCCAAACCTCCAAGTTCCTTTGGAGTATAAAACACGGCAGGAGGGAACCGAGAAGGCATCTTAGAATTTAAGCCAATCTTGACACGGGTCTGGATCCTGGTCTCATTTTTAACCAGTACATCCAAAAGCTGTTCGGTACTAACAGCTGCTTCCCTAAAGTATGTAAATAAAGAAATAAGCAAAGTGTTCCACCGATTCACAATCTTAGCAAAGGTCGTAGAACCCGAAGTCATCAATACTCGTCGAACTCGATTATTGAAATTCTCGATCTCTTCATCAGACACCCGCAAAAAGGCATAGGCGCTTCTTTCCTTAGTAGTATTGTTCACCAAACCCCAGGCACTGTCCTTAACTTGGATCGATCCAGAAATACGACATTTCGGCAAGATGCGGATTTCAAAACCGCACATTGAGAACAAAAGATTAGGATTTTCATTAGAGTAGACAGATGCCAAAGTATCTTTCCACTCAATCGTAGTCAAAGATCGTGGAAGCCTGTTTTTTATTTCCCAGAAAACTGCCCGGCCAAGATTTACGTCATGTCTTACCAGTTTCATCCGAACATCTCTTGGCCAGCATTTTCTATTATTATAGCCAACAATATTCTCAAAGTTGGGATCGGGATTTTCTGTCAAGAAGGACTGAATAAGATCAGAGGACTCACTCTCAGTAAACCTAAAAAAGATATGAATCTTATCAACATAGCGAGTATAGATACGAATTGGATGATCAATCTCTGTACTAACATCTGGAAATGTACCAAACTGGTTAGGATTATGAGGGGGACCTGCAAGCTCACTGGCCCGCCGGGGGCCAAGGATGAGCAGATCGATAGCTAAACCATAATACTGTAAGATGAAACCGGCAAATTTCAAGCCACGAATGATACCGTAGGAGTTAACATGAGACATATCTTTGTAAGCTAGAGTGACATTGCATTTTGCGGATATATAATCCGCTATATTTGGATCAACTACCAACCTCAACAGTCTATTCAGCATTGTTAGATCGATCTTATCGGCAAACTTACTTAGAGAAGTTTCCAGCATTACATTGCATTGTCCCTCTGAAGTATTCCAAACGTCATAAAGATTGTTAATGTTATTGCACCATTTATAGACAAGGAGTGGAGCAACTTCCGCATCGGACGGTTTAACCCAGTTAGGGAAAAGTCCTCTTTTATCAGCTTCATACCAGAGATATTGATCAAGATAGGCATCGGTTATTTTCTCCAAGGGATCAATCTCATATACAGGGCTGATAGAGCTATATCTATCATTCATTTCAAGGTTCACCTCTTTGAAGGCCCTTTGAGTTAGTAATAACTTTTTAATCCGACCTAAACACTCATGAGGATTATCATAGGCTTGCTCTATCAGCGCCAATTCCTCTCTTTCAGAATGGTTCAACCGACCATCGATATTGAAGTTCTCCCGTAGATGCTCCAAAGCCAGCACCAATAGCTTAGTATCGTGTTTATAACTGGCAGAAGGAAAGGAAATGGGGGAAAATTTGCGAGATTCTAACCAATGGACCATAGTTGAGTAAATTTTGACACCTTCATCAGGGGAAATGTACGGTCCATCTTTTAGATAGCTCTTCTGACGGTCTTGTTCACTCTTCAACCATAAACGAGTAAGACGACCTAAGTTTTTCTTAGCCACAGTGCGATCGACCGTTGCCCCCCGACGAATTCTCTCACGATTATAATGAGCCACAGAAACCCATCCATCGGCTTTAGCTTTCACGTAGCGGAGAATAATATTTTCGACTGGTTCGGGAAGGCCCGGCACTTTCCACGGAATATTTGCTTTCCAGCACCTCCAGGCTTCAGAAAGGTGCTGTAAGATAGTTTTTGCTTTATTTTGTTTGATACCCTCTGGAATCATGTCTAGGATATCATTCATAACCGAAGCTCTCAGTTCGAGGTCATAATAGCTTTCAACTCTCTGCTTAGTTATAGTTTTGGTGACCCCTTTAGAGACTCTTCCTTCGAATTGGCGGGCAAGCAGATTGCCCAGCCACCGTTCCAGCAAGGGAATGATTCCTCGCATAAACGCCATCCAGACTTTCCAAGCGGGTTGCCAGAAACCAGCACCGGGACCTTTACCAATTGAAGTGTTGAAACGGTAATAAATGACATGCTTCAGATCTTTGCAAGCCCGAATTTGGTGCATTACTTTGTATTTGTACCTGTAGATACCAGTAAGTTGACCTAGATGATTAAAAATATAGTGAAGGCCATCGGCAAGTTGATAGGCATCAATTATCCCCATTCTGTACTGTACATGAGCATCGACGACTAATTTTGTGAGGCGCAAGATTTCTCGCATGAGATGGAAGGCATGGCCAAAACGAGATCGTTTCCTTTCCTTGGTAGTCAAAGTTTTAGTTGGCTTTAAATTGAAGTTATAGTCAAGATGAAGGAAAGTGAGACCTTTGCGATGAATCAAGAGATTTAACATGTTATGGCCCTGTTTGCAAACCTGTAAGCCGGCTTCTAACCAATCGATGGTTGTTTGCTGGAAGAATTTAGTACCCCGTAGATTGCGCAGTAAGTTTTGTTTGCGCTGGCCCTTGGGGGGTTTATAATGCAGAGAGTTGAGTACATCGCCCTTGAGTAGTTTCTGATAGGATACCCTGACTTTTACCGGATAATTCTGTGGAGGATGGCGATGATACCACGATTTTATAAGAGAGACATCCTGAGCGCGGATATTCTTGCCGGATCTTTTGTCAAAAGGATGAGGGGCCCAGAGCAAATCTATTGCTTCGGATATATGGAAACTATCCAAGGAATAAGAGGACAAGTCGGGTACCAGGTCTACCGCAAGTTCAATATCGTCCACCGAGAACGACGAGGATAGATCCGAATTGGCATTTTCTGGCAAGCCTTTTAAAATGATAGGGTTTAAAGAGGAGTCAAAGATAAAGGGCGACTGGTCAGGGTCATCCTGGCGAATGACCAAGGAGAGAGGGTAAGAATGGCATTGAAGAGAGACCGAGCGAGGGAGAGAATTATAGAAATGGGGGTACATGATACGGTACTCTGTGCGTATGGGGAGTCTAAAGATGATTCTGTCCAAGGCGTCGAACTCGCCGAGATCTTCGTCGCCGGTCTCGGAGTCCTTGTACAAGGCCTCGAACTTCGGACCGCCGGGGATGGCCATGTTGAGGGCTTTGGAGGTAAAGAAGGATTGATTGTTGAACAAGAAGTAGTAGTTGGGATCGGTAGGGTTGGCGGTATCGGGAAGAATGGGCCGAGCGAGTCGATAGAGATTGGAGATTTGGTCTACTGTAAGGTTCCAGCGTCGATAGGAGGGGCCATTGACATGATCTAGATCATTTTCCAAAGGACGAGAGTCATAGAACCAGTCGGCAACGGCGGCATCTTCGTGTTCATCCAGCTCGAGTTCGATGGCGTCTGGCGGGTCGAGGTTTTCGATATTGTCTGCCCAGGACAACGGGGGTTCCTCATCATCAAACGGAGGAAACCGCATGCGTTTGAAATGCTTGCGATCGCGTTTTTCCCTGCGCATCATAAGCCACATGCTGGCCCATTGAGCCGTATACACTGGCGGGATCACTCGAGGAATTTCATTTACAAAAGTGATGGCGCCGGAGATGTGATACAGCGCTTTTACTTCCCGCACCTGTTCCCACGGCTGAGGCATATTTTCCAATAGTTTAAAAACGGCATGGGGCATATATTTCAAAGCACCCAAATAGACTCTTTTATCTTCAGAAAAACGTTTTGAAGACATATCGCTGTGATCCTGAATGATTTTGCGGAGATGTTCCGGCGGCATTTCAGGCCTGGGACCACTTGATTTCGACCGTTTCTGTTTCTTTTTTGTTCCATAACGAAGTTGCTGCAGTTTCAGCCATTTGCGTTTTCGACTTAAAAGGGCAGGATCAGGTACACTACTAGCAGCAGCAGCAGCAGGAGGAGCAGGAGGTAGTTTTGACGGCAAAGGCGGCACATTCATTGAAGGAGCCATATTCCAGAAAACAAATAATAGTAATATTTAAATGTTTAACTTCAAAAATAGGTATATGGACTAATTTATCGCTAAGAAAATTACTAAATAGTTACAAAGTACCCGAGACTGAGTTTTTGGTTTTTGGGAGAGAGCCCGGGGAATTTTTATTGACAAACGATAATCTCTTAAAAAATGAGATAAGATCAGGATATACCAGATAAACCAGATAAACCAGAACAAAACAAAAACAAAAACGAAAATAACAAAATGAATACAAAAAAAGAAGAATGAAAATTGTTAGAACTGTTATAATTGTTAGAATTGTTATGGAAAATTCGAAACGATCGATTAAGCTTGGTATGAAATGTCCAGATCATTAAAGCAATATGGACATTTATGGGTCTTTACAGTACTATGCTGCTGCAGGCCTGGAGGCACTGGCTCAGAAATAGGCCTTGACCGTACAGGAGTGGATGTCGATGGTTGTACAGATGGAACAGGAGCTGCAGAAAACACCAGATTGGCTGGATACGGGTCTGCCGCTGCCGCTGCCGCTACTACTGGCGCTGCTCGAGGACCCGGCCGGCTCATAGATGCACCACCACTAGCGGCAGCACCACTGGCGGCACCAACAGCGGCACCAACAGCCGGTTTCGAGCTTGCTATTAGAGCCTGGTGCAGATCTTCTCTGCTGCGATGGCGGAGGTTTTTCAAGTAGCGTTTTTGGATGGAGTACATGCTGCGGTCGGTCAGCTGGTGCGAGATCTGTCGCCAGGAGTAGCTATGGTCTTCTCGCAAACAAACGATGCCCAGATCTTCTTCTGGAGTAAACCTCCGAGGCGGTACTCGAGGAACCATGCGGGAGTCATCACGATGATAGTGGTGGTCGAGTTCTGCTGACTGTATATGTGGCTGCGTCTGTGCCTGCGTCTGTATCTGCGCCTGGGGTTTGTGCACCTTTGGCGGTTTTAATAGACTTCCCCAAACCTCCGACCGGTATGGCCGCAACACTCTTGGTGGCCGTGAACCATGCAGAATCGAGTCTAAGGATGGCCGATGGACCACCGAATGCTCTTTCTCGAAAAAAGGATCATCACTAATGTTCGTATCGGACTCCAGGGATGATGTCAGGGATAAACTGCCTCGAATATGGAACGCACCGTCGCCAGGATCGGCCACCATGTCTCGACTATAGTTCGCCGAGGAGTCCATTGTTCCTACATATTTTTTCCATGGTTCATAGGGCGATCTTAGACGAGATCCTCGGTCTGGGTCTTGCGTTGTTTCCTCCACCATTTCAGACCGGGTTTGCTGATAAAAGGACTCCGGGGACCATTTGGACTTGCCGTACCGAATCGACAGCGGCACGTCCTGCCAGCTTGAATTGTCTCCATAAAGAGACGAGCGTTTGGCAAAATACGCCGAATCAGGAAACAACGGTTTACTAGACGGGCCGGGATCGGTTCTGGCGGTGGTAGTGGTGGCTGCTGCTGCCAGTCCTTCCAGTTGACCGATCTTGGATTCTTCGAGATCAGATAATTGGCGCGGATTATTGGTTTCGCGCATATTATCCACATCACGAGATTTATCATGATGGCCTAAATTAGGGGTTTTGGACATTTTTGGAAACAAGTTTTTATGTATTTGTTTGTGTTATTTACAGCCGAAATATATAGTGGTCAGTCAAGGTTCGTATGATCTTCGAATTGAGTTCAGCTGCCAAACTTAACTTGAGAATCGTATCGTAGTTCCATATTATTTAGTATAACAGTACATAAAATATAATAATTTACAGTGTTAAATTACTATATAAGCTGGTGATAAGCTAGTGATACTGTTAGTTAGTTGTTATTATTTACAGTGGACTGTATAACTCATACAGTACCACTGTATTGCACGGCAGTTATAATGCACAGCTATTTACAGATTACGCCATTATAATTCTCATATTGTTTTACCAACGAACTTATGCTGCATTTGCAACATTGTCCAGCTTTTTGCTGCAATGCAGCTAGAACAAATCCTTATCAGTAACACATCCAATACTAGCATCGGAAACCAGTTTGGCATACTTGGCCAACCCTCCTCGAGTAACTTTTGGCCGTGGAGGGGTCCATTTGGCTAGTCGAGCAGCAATGTCCGCCTCGGTCACATCTAAAATGTCAATTGTATTGTTCACCGAATCAATCGAAACCCGGTCTCCGGTTTCTAATACCGCAATAGGTCCTCCTTCAATCGCTTCAGGACAAATGTGCCCGATAATGAACCCATGAGACGCTCCCGAGTACCGTCCATCGGTGATCAGCGCGACATCTTTACCAAATCCGGCCCCCATAATCACACTGGATGCCTTTAACATTTCCGGCATCCCCGGCCCCCCCTTAGGACCCTCGTATCGAATACAGATCACTATCTTCTCGCCTAATTTCACCAGCCCTTCGTTGAACTCCTCAATCAGCTCTTCCTCTGAGTCGTACACTCTGGCTTTACCAATAAACAGATCCCCTTCTTTACCGGTGATCTTAGCCACACACCCTTTGGGCGCCAAGTTGCCCTTTAGGATCCGAATATGGCCCGTGGATTTAATGGGGTTGTCCAGCGGCCGGATAATCACTTGGTCTTGCGGCAGCGCCGGCGCGTCCCGCAGGTTCTCCGCCAAGGTCCGGCCCGTCACAGTCAGAATGTCTCCATGCAGCAGCCCGGCCGCCAAGAGAAGTTTCATCACCGCCGGAACGCCTCCGATGTTGTACAGGTCTTCCATCACGTACTTGCCCGACGGCTTGAGGTCTGCAATGTACGGAACCTTGTTGGACGCTTTTTGGAAGTCGTCCATATCCAGCTGGACATCTGCACTATGGGCAATAGCCAGCAGATGGAGCACGGCATTGGTCGACCCCCCGAGCGCCATAGTGATTGTCAACGCATTCTCAAACGCCTTGGGCACCATGATATCCCGCGGCTTGATGTCTTTCTCCAGCAGTATCCGCAAATACTTGCCGGCAGCTAGACACTCGCGGTGCTTGGTAGCAGACTCTGCGGGCGCCGAGGACGAGCCCGGCAGCGACATCCCCATGGCCTCGGCAATGGAAGACATGGTGTTGGCCGTGAACTGGCCTCCACAGGCCCCAGGCCCCGGACACGCATGTCGCACCACGTCGGCCAAATCGTCGCGGTTATATTTGCCGTGGGAAAGCACGCTCCCCAGCACCTCCAAGGTTGTGGACACCAAAAGCGGCTGGTTCAGGCGCTTTGAGTAGCCTGGTTTGATCGTGCCGCCGTAGATCATGATCGCCGGCCGGTTAAACCGGGCCATGGCCATCAAGGTGCCGGGCATGTTCTTGTCGCATCCGGGGATCGAGATGTTTCCGTCATGCCATTGGGCCATGGTGGTGCTTTCCACGGAATCCGCAATCAGCTCGCGGCTCGGCAACGAGTACCGCATGCCCAGATTGCCCATGGTGATGGCGTCGCTGACTCCCACTGTGCTATACTGCCATCCCACCAGCCCGGCCTCCTCGACTCCTTCCTTAACGATTTTGCCCAGGTCCAGCAGATGCATGTTGCACGGATTGCCCTCCCACCACACCGAGGCGATTCCTACCTGCGGTTTGCATTTCATATCGGTTTCGTTTTTGATTCCAGCTGCATAGAGCATAGCCTCGGCTGCCGGGTTATCTCCGGCGGTCAATTGGCCTGAATAGCGGTTCAGAACCACATTCCCGTCTTTGTCTTTATATGGAAGAGGATCGATACGCAGCATTTTCCAATCTTTGCAAAAAGGAATCGGCTCGACACACAATAAAGGAAGAAAGAAAGAACCTAGCCGGCTTTATATACTTTTTTAATCTTCAGATCTTATTTGATCTGATTCTGATTAATTTCTCCACACTTTCGTTTTTTAAATTAGATACTGTGGGGTAAAACCTACCATTTCCAGGCACCGTGATTTGTCGAACTACATTGCTCGACTGCTGCCTAGACTTTCGCTTAACCTTATTAGCCGCACCTTCCTCAAAATTGATTATTATTCCCCACGAGCCGGAAATACAAACCACAACCTAACCCTATCAGCCCTACACTGGTAGGTTATCGAACAGAAAGATAAAGACAAGGAGAGAAAAAAAAAAAGAAGAAAAAAAGGATAGAAGAAAAGACAAGCTGGGTATAGAGTCAGACAGATTGCAGATAGATTGCATACAGATTGCATACAGATTGCAAAAACTGCCAAAATTGAAACTGCCTGTACATTGTTATCGAACAGGGAAAGATAAAGACAAGGAGAGAAGAAAAAAAGGAAAGAAGAAAAAAAAGTAATTGAAAAAACTGGGTATAGATTGCAGATACTGCGAAACACTGCCAAATACTCGCTATTAGCTGCTCTCGATTGCGCTCGATTGCGCCAACTACTGCCAAATACCTGCGCTATTAGCTGCGCTATTAGCCGTGGATGATGCGAGAAGGCGCTCGCAGTAAACAGCCCAGCCATGCGTTTGCTAGACTGGGCCAGGCGATCTCGAATCTGACCATTCGCAGCGATAGCGAGTCCTCGATTCCCTCCGATCTGCCTCCGTCGTCGACTTCTCCAGCCAGGGGTTGTGGTACCAGCCGGTATTGTGCTCCTACAGAAATCACCGCCATGGCTCCCAACCCACAACGAAACATGGCCGTTCTTGCCGGCAAGGATCTGGTGCAAATCATTCGCGCCTCTCCGGCCGCTCATGAGATCTCTCTGATAACCAGTTTGCGCACTCCTCCCGGCCGCACCAATCGGCTACACCACGCCACGTCCGTTGCCTGGGGCTCGTACCCGCAATCGCAGGTTTCCTACATCGCCGTTTCCGGCAAAATCAACGGCGACATCTGGCTCTACCATGTCGATCCCTTGGGCTTGCGCTGGGACCCCCAGGTTCTCCCTAGCCGGCTCTCGGGCCACGCCAGAACTGTCAACACTTTGGATTTCAGCTCTAAACAACCCTATGTGTTGGGCTCGGGCTCTCAGGACGGCTGTATCAAGCTCTGGGACCTGCGAATCAAGAATGGCCGATCCTACGCCTCCATCTCTCCTTCCTCGGACCCCATTCGCGATATCAAGTTTTCCCAAAACGACCCGTACCGCATGGCCACTATTCTCGACAACGGCCTGATCTACATATACGATACCCGCCAAGTGTCCTCGTTCGCAGGCCGGCACTCCAATTTCGAGCGCAAAATCATGGCCCACACTGGCCCCGGCTTCACCATCGACTGGCACCCGGACGACCTCTACCTGGCTTCAGGCGGTCGCGACAGATTTATCCACGTTTGGAATATCGCTACTGAGTCCAGAGTCCCCGAATTTACGATCCCTACTCCGGCAGCAGTAACTAGCATCGCTTGGCGACCTTCGTCTTCGTTATCGTCGTCATATTCTTCTTCTTCTTCTCCGTCGCCTGCAAAATCCCATCGCTCGTTGCTTTCCTCAGAAATAGCCGCTTGTAATCTGGCCATGGGAGACTACAGGGTACATGTATGGAGTCTAGACCGGAAATATATCCCGAAATACACGATTGCCCTCCATGAAGCTGCTGCGACCTCTTTAACTTGGCGCGACGATCGCTTTCTGTGGACAACTTCTAAAGACAAATACTTTATTCAGCACAATATTCAAATGGCTTCTCGGACTATAGATAATCTTCGGCTACAAGCTCTGTCGTGGTCCCCTCTAGATGACTCAATATTTGCTGCTATCCAGCCTCGCAGCGCTTTCTATGAAACTAGAGGCATTAATGCTTTTGCTAATAGCGCAGTTATACCTTCTCCAAGCTACGCGCTAGCTGCTGGCTCATCGCAAACAAGTATTGACGTCACCCCTTCTAGCTCCTATCAGAGTTTAGACATTCTTCGAAAACATAACTCTACCACTACCACTATCCCGTCGCCCAGTATAGGAACCATGAGGAGAAAAGAGTACGACGATATGATTTATGGAACTAGCCAGAACTCTAGCCCGCCTGAAAACGCCCGCCCATCTACTCTGGCTGCTCGACGGAATTACGACGTACCTCCCCTTTCTGCTCCTGCTGCTGCTACTACTACTATTAGTGGTGGTGGTGGTGGTGGTGGTGGTGGTGGTGGTACACCTGTAACACCACACGGTGGCATGATCTCCAATAATAACAGCCCGCTATTATTAAACCCATTCCCGCCCTTTATCGGATCACAGGCTGTCTTTTCGTCCGGACCGTTTAATAGCCAACACAAACAGTTTAAAGAAATGGCATCCGGTTACCAATACCATTCACTCCCCAGTCAAGCCGAACCTTCAGACGAGGAATGGGCAGAAGCGTTTGTTAAGACTATTGCCCATAATGCACAGGTTGCATTTAAGGCCAAGGCGTTCAGAGTCAGTCAAACCTGGGAGATTCTGCGTCTGTCGCTGTTATGGGAGATCAAACACAGCTACTTGGTGAATAGCAATGCTAAAATTCCTAAAGATTTAAGCCAAACCGATCTAGCGGGCTCGGACGGCTCGAGCGATTCGGGTTCGGTGGATAATGTTACCGAGGACGAGAGCACCAGCCGAGCCACAGTTCCTGAAATCAACATCAATACCGAGACCACGGCAGAATCCAATAATACTGTCAAAGATAGCAGCAACGCAGATATTTTGCACGCATTGACCTATCACTCGGGAGACCTGTCGTCGTCTCCCGAGGAAGGGACATTTGCCAAGGAGAAGTTAGAGGAGCTGGACCACCAGGATATCACTATGAACAAGATTGTGATGATCCACGATGAAAAGGGCGAGCTTCCTCCCTGGAACAGTCGAGCGCTGGCGGAAAAAGCGATTGATTTCTTTTTGAGTATCGGCGATATCCAAACCGTTGCGTCTCTCGCGTTGGTGATTGGCCAATACTGCGTGTTGGGGGACAGAAGGGTCGAGGAATGGATAGACTCGTACTTGGAGTTACTGCATCGAAGCCGTCTTTTCTGTGTTGCCGCATATATCATCAAGTGTTCCCCGCTGGACGAGATCCGGAAACTAGGCCAAAGCAATGCCGAGGTCACGATGAGCTGTGGGAGCTGTAAACGCACGTTTGACGGCGGGGAGATCAAGACAAAGGTGATCCAAGGGGTGGTTCGGTGCACTCACTGCTCAAGTGCCTACAATCTCTGTGTGTACTGCCATAAGCCGTGCCATGGAAGGGTGATGTTCTCGGCGGGCTGCGGCCATGTGGGCCACGCCTCGTGTATGGACAAATGGGTTTTTGAAGAAGAGATGGACGAATGTCCTGCAGGCTGTGGAGCTGTTCTATATACGCCTGTGCGGCCCATTTAACCACTAGAATCTCTCACAAGAACCATGAATGATTACCGCCAATATACCGCCAATACACTAACATATTATACCACTATATAATACAAACCTTATTTGAAACTCTAACTTTTTTTCAACCTCTCACTTTCTATAAAGAATGTCTTTGCAGGCCATTATCTACTCTCCAGAAGAGAATAAACTGCAAGTACTTAATCAATTAAAGCTTCCTTTTACTACTGAATATGTCGATGTAGAAAACGCCGATGTTGGATGGGACGTGATCCAGCGAATGGTGGTTCGAGGCGCTCCGGCGATAGCGATGGTTGCAGCGCTTTCGTTGGCGGTGGAAATACAAGACAAACGCTTTGGAGACCGCCAGGCAGCGGTGGACTTTATTGCGGAACGGTTGGCGTTCTTGAAAACCAGCCGTCCGACGGCCGTGAATCTCACAGATGCCATAGTAAAACTGAATCGGGCCTTGGCCGAAGCAGACGATTTGGATGCCGCAGGAGTGGTGGACAAGTACCGACAATTAGCCCATTTGATGCTTGAGGAGGATCTGGCTACCAACAAGAAACTAGGCGATTATGGCGCCGATTTATTTGTAGGGCCTGACATTGAAATCATGACTATTTGCAACACGGGATCATTGGCTACCGCAGGGTACGGGACGGCGTTAGGAGTTATTCGTTCACTCCATTCCCGAGGCCAGCTGAAAATGACGTGGGCTTTAGAGACCCGGCCGTATTTACAAGGAGCTCGACTCACGGCCTACGAATTGGTTACCGATAAGATTCCGGGGACGTTGATCACAGACGGAATGGCTGCATCGGTGATGCGCGACCAATCGATCTCGGGAGTAGTGGTGGGAGCCGACCGGGTCACTGCGAACGGCGACACTGCCAATAAGATCGGCACGTACCAGCTGGCGGTGCTGGCCCGGTTTCACGGAATCAAATTCTACGTGGCAGCCCCGACTACATCTATCGACTACTCGACGGCTACTGGAGAAGAGATTCCGATCGAACAGCGCCAACCGGACGAGTTGCGACTACTTCAGGGAGTAAGAATCACGCCGGATATTCCTGTGTTCAACCCGGCGTTTGATGTTACCCCACATTCTCTGATCGATGGTATTATCACCGAGAAGGGAGTTGCGATGAACATCAATGGGATAATAGATCTTAGTGTGTTTAGATGTCCATAGAGAAAAAAAGGGAGAAAGACGGATACTGATCTTTTGTTGTGGTTACAAATCGTTTGGAGACTCAGCTTGTATAGTAGGCCAAGTAGGCCAAGTAGGCCAAGTAGCACTTTTGTAGCACTTTTGTAGCACTGTTGTAGCGATTACTCTACTTACTGTATTGTACTCCTTATTTATAATACTTATACTGGCCTAATAGTATTATCTATTATTTTATAATTTACTATTCTGTCTGGTCTGCGCCTGGTCTGCGCCTGGTCTTGTAAACTCTAATATGAGTTTTTCCGGATTAGAACACTTTATCTGTAGTTTTTCTTGTCCATCTCCATTATTCGTCAGTATACGGATCAGTCTTAATGATATGATAATCCGAAGCAGAATATCGTGGTTAGTTACACCAACTAGAAATTATCTGTTGGAGCCAAAGATCAAAGCCCGGTTTTCCTCTACTATTTCTGCTATTTCCAAGATCAGAAACATCGGAATCATTGCGCATATCGATGCCGGCAAAACTACTACTACCGAGAGAATGTTGTTTTACGGCGGCCATACCACTCGGATGGGAAACGTGGATTCGGGCGACACCGTGATGGATTATCTGCCGGAAGAGCGCCAACGAGGAATTACTATTTCGTCCGCCGCCATTACTTTTCAATGGGCCGGTTATCGAATCAATTTAATAGATACTCCCGGACACGCCGATTTCACATTCGAGGTCACTCGATCTTTGCGGGTGCTGGACGGCGCAGTAACGGTGTTGGATGGCGTGGCCGGGGTCGAAGCGCAGACTGAAAAAGTATGGGCGCAGGCTAGCGAGTGGAACATCCCTCGAATTTTATATGTAAATAAAATGGATCGAGACGGCGCTGGGTTTGGAAGATCGGTTAAAGAAATTGCCCAGCGACTGAACATTTTGCCAGTCGTGGTGAACATGCCTTACTATGAAGACGACATGGTGTTCAAGGGAGTCGTGGATATCATCGACAAGAAGATCTTGCGATGGGACGGCGACAAGGTCAATGTGCAGTCTATCACTCCCCAAGACAAAGATTACCTTGAACTAGTCAAGGCTCGAACTTCGCTGGTGGACAACTTGAGTTTTGACGATGCTGTGCTGGATGCGTTTTTGGAAACCGAAGATCCCATGGCTATCGATAGCGAACTTCTGCGCCGTGCCCTGCGGAAGGGAACTTTGCAACAAGCAATTGCGCCTGTACTCTGTGGCTCCAGTTTCAAAAAGATCGGCGTACAACCCTTGCTCGATGCCGTGGTATCCTACCTTCCGGCTCCGGAGGAATCTCCCTTGGCGATCGAAATGGCCGCCTCAGTGAACAACGGCAACGGCAACGGCAACGGCAAACGTAATAAAGGCAAAGAAAACTTGGCCGCGCTTGCCTTTAAAGTGAAGAACGACGAGAAACGAGGGATTCTGACCTTTATCCGGGTTTATTCCGGCACCCTGACTCGCGGCATGAAAGTAGTGATTCCTTCTACCAAAACTAAAGGACGAGCCACGAGTTTGTTTCGCATCTATGCCGACGATGTGGAGAATATCAGTAGCATCAAAGCAGGCGAAATCGGGGTCATGATGGGATTTGAATCTGTGAAAACCGGCGACACCATCGCGTCCGAGGGCACGGGCCAACTACCAAGCATCGAGGTCCCCGAACCAGTGTTCTCGGTCTCAGTCTCCCCGGAAACCGTATCGGACGAACGGGGTCTACTGGAAGCATTGCGGATTCTGCAAATCGAGGACCCCAGTCTCGCAACCAGCACCAATATCGAGACCGGCCAGCTGCTGCTATCGGGAATGGGCCAGCTCCATTTGGAGATTGCCGTGAAACGACTACAAGAACTAAAGGCCAAGGCCACTACTGGGAAAGTGGAGATTTCGTACAAAGAAGCTCTAAAGAATGTTGTTAGTGGAGATTTTGCGGGAGACATGGTATCGGGTTCGATTACTATAGCTGCTACCACCACCATCAAAGAAGAACTAGGATTGATGCCGGTGGGCAACAACAATTGGATCGGAGTCGGGCCTGGAGCCGAGATCGATGGGATCGATATAGAGTCAGTCAACAAAGTCTTGTTGAGCATCTTCCAGCCGGCATTAACCTGTGGACCGAAAAAGTTGCAGATGCACTCGACAACCGTGACACTAACTAGATTGAAGATACCTGAAGATGGAGACCATACCAAGGAATTGTTTACAGAAATCATGAAACTACTAGACGAGATGACCGAGCAACTACAAACACAAATGGTGGAACCGATCATGGATGTCCAAGTGCATGTTCCTGAATCGAGTTTAGGAACCGTGCTAAACGACTTTGCGGCCCGGAACGGCACGGTTTACGAGCTCCAAGAGGCTAGCAGCAGCAGCAGCAGCAGCAACGAGACAACAGGATTTAATATGAACACAGTGTATGCTCCACCGGACAGTACGATGTACTTATCGCAGAATGAAGCTTCGAGACCGGTAGTAGTGAAGGCCGAAGTTCCATTAAGGAAGATGTTGGATTACCTGCGGTTTCTGCGCACTGCGACTCAAGGACGAGGGATGTATTCGATGCAGTTTAAGAAATATACTGCATTGCCCCAGGCATTAGAAGCGGAAATTCTCGAAGATCGTCTAGTCCGCGGTTTCTGAGCCTTGCCTTTGTTCTCTCTCTCACAGATTTCCAGGGTTAGGGTTCAAGATCACATATATTGAGCGGAGGAAAAAAAAGAATGGGAGGTGTTGTGATCTCCAAGCTTTTACACAAAGAAGCACACAGAAAAATCACAGGAACCAACCAAATCAAACTTGGCATCTAATTGTACTATTCACTTCACTGCAACTAACTCACCAGCAAAACAGAGAATTTTAAGTACATAAAAGAAAAAACAAAAACACTCACACATACAAAAAAAACATCTTTGTACAAATTATAAAGAACACGAAATGACTTCCGAAACAACCAATAACGGCGTTCCCCCCAATAGCAACAACAATGACAACTCGGTGGCAGTTGATGACGGAACAAGCAGCCGAGTTTTTGTGGCGAACCTGCCATTTAAAATCGAGTTGGCGGATCTGGAAGAATTGTTTAAAGATTTTTCCATCAAAGGCATTGATTTAGTGAAAAGGCGACGAGGAAGGTTTATCCGTGGGTCGGGCATTGCGTTTGTGGATCTGGCGACACCCGAGCAGGCGGCTGAGGCGATCAGTCGGCTGAACCAGGTGGAATTTAAAGGCCGGGAAATAGCAGTAAAAGCAGCGCTTCCCCGGACCAAACCTGACGAGAGTGGGAAAGATGGTGACCGTCAATTGGACACCACCACCACCTCGGGCGAAGAAGGGGCTGGGTCCGCGGCCCCAGCAAAAACCAGCGGTACCCACGGTGGCAGCAGCCGCCGTAAAGGGTTGCGTAACCGAGGCCCGAAGAATGGTAAATCGGCAGAGTCGAATAATGATGTGGAGGCGAGTTCCGAGCCATCATCCGATGCGGTGTTTTTGACCAACGTGGATTACTCTGCGACCGAAGACGACATCAAAGCGTTTGTGACGGAGCTGGGACTGGAGCCGGTGTCGGTGCTAGTTCCCAAGCGACGAGTGCCGCACTTTCTGCGGAAGATCCTGGAGTCGAAGTCGGCGCCGATCCGCGGCCGCGGGTTTGCTATTATCAAATTCGCAACCCAGGAACAGCAGACGGCTGCCATCGAGGTTCTCCAAGGCA
Organism: Tortispora phaffii; assembly: GCA_030574555.1. NCBI lineage: Eukaryota > Fungi > Ascomycota > Trigonopsidomycetes > Trigonopsidales > Trigonopsidaceae > Tortispora > Tortispora phaffii. Next base: position 83,354 of record JAJMFE010000032.1, on the reverse strand, counting down.
AGGAGTGCCAGGGCCGCACGGTATCGGCCCGAGTGGCCTATAAGATTCCTGAGCGACCTGCGGCCACAACGCCTGCTTCTACCACAGAAGAGTCTACTGAAGCTTCTAAACCAACTGAAGAAACTTCGGTGGCTGCTTAGTGGTGGTTTAGTGGCTGCTAAAACGACCGATCACAAGACTTCTTCCCCTTTTGTTCTGCTCGGTTGTGAATACATTGGTCCCAATACTACTTACTACTAGACCAACCTTGGGCAGATACGGTCGGACTAGTTATATAACTTAATTTGTCTAGCTAAAATATGACACTGTTGATTTTAATTGTGTAGTTGTATAGTTGTGTAGTTATAGAATAAATTTGGTTGGTTGGTTGGTCTAGAACATAAAATTTACAAAGAAAAAAAACGAAACGAAACGAAAAAGAAAACTCAAATTTGTGGCTGATTTTGGTCATTAGCCTGTTTCGTTACAGATCATCTGGTCTAATATTATTATATTCTAGCCAGTCTTTGGATCACCAGACTAAATCATCAGACTAAAATCATCAGAAAAAAAAAACACCATCATCAGAAAAAACTGTCAAGAGAAATATTCATAGTTATCCGCCAGCTAGTCTGATCCGAACTCGTCCGATTGATCTGTCATTAATTTGCTCTATTTTTCTTCTTGTTACTTCTTTCTTTTTGGTTATATTTTTTTTTACTTTCATCAAGAAAGCTTTTACTTGATTCATAGACTTCGCAGTTAAAGTTTTTATCCGTCTAGCCTGATGGATATATCACCATGATGGGGTTATATTTGCTCGTACCAAGTTTTCTTATTGGCTAAATAATGCTCGTTTTCCCCGGAATTATACTTGAACGTTGGTCGGAACAGACTATAGTATAGTCTCCAACCAAGCTTTCATCAAATAGAAAGCCTTAATTACTTGCTTGATGAAAATTTAATATTTTTCCGTGTGACGTTTTAATGTACCGGGAACTGCTAGTGTTTCTATAGTGGATCGCTATATAAAGCACTGCCATTGCCCTTTTTTTCTAGCCAGTCTCAGCTTCAGGACTAAACGAGTTTTTCCCCCAATCTTTTTTTTTTTTTCTTCAAAATGGATCACGCTCACCATATGGCTACCACTGTTTCAAGCATGATGTCGGCGATGGGCTCAGCCACGGCGTCTGCTGTGTCAGCGACCACCGACGCCATGTCGATGGATATGGGTGGAATGGATATGGGCGGCATGGATATGGGGGGTGGAGGCGGTTCGTGCAAAATCAACATGTTGTGGAACTGGTACACCATCGATGCGTGTTTCTTGGCCAGCAGCTGGCACGTCCGCACCCGCGGCCAGTTTGCCGGCACTTGTATCGGCGTGGCTCTGATGTCGTTCTGTGTGATGGGCGTCAACCGGGGCATTCGGGAGTTCGACCATTACGTTGTCCAGTCCCGTTTGGCTGCCGTGAACCAGGCGGTCGGGGCCGATACCAGCTCGACCGATGCCAAAGAGCCGATCGAAAGCAACACCGATCCCGCGGGTCCTGTGTGTGGAGCCACTACTCCCCAACCCACTGCGATCAGCCGTTGGTTGAAGAAAGACGATGCGATCTACCCGTTGTGGTGGCACCAGCTCGTCAAGGGCCTGTTGTACTTTGTGTACATTGGCGGAGCTTACCTCTGCATGTTGCTGGCCATGTACTTCAACGGATACATTCTGTTTTCCTTGTTCATTGGATTTGCTTTAGGCCATGCATTGTTTACGTATGAGCCGGTGGTGGTTGGAAAAACCACTCAGACTAACGAAGGCTGCTGTTGCTAAAAGAAAACAATCCAAATTAAAATGAAGACCTTAACATGATACATCTTGTCCTTAATATGTATGGCTTATTTTGCTATGTAATACCTATTCTATACAATGCTGTTATGTAGAACTAGTACCTACTAATTAGTACCTAGTAATAGTAACTATCGCTGCTAATTAGTAAGCACAATAAGATAAATCAAACCTCGTTCTTTTTCTAGGGTCTATATGTTTCACTAGCTAGCTAACTAGCTGTAAGGCACTTTCGAAATGTATTGGTTATATTCCCAAATGGTCCCCATTGGTCCCCATTGGTCCCAATTGGTCCCAATTGGTTACATTTCCAGATTGCCCTGCCTCAGTTAGCTGTGATTGGTCCAAACGTCGATTCCCAAGCACTTAGTTAACCTTTCGGTTCACTTCCCTTAATTGGCAAGTTAAATCATTCCATCTTCTTGTTTCTACTTTCTCTCCTACTCTCTTTCCCCAGTATCTATTTTCTTTTTCTTCTTTGTTTTTACTTAGTGTTAGCCTAGTATTTCTCTAGGCTTACTATATAGTTGCTGGCTTCATCTCTAATCTAGTCTTGATCTTGTTCCTGGTCAATCCCCAAGAACCCTGGACTTTTCAGGACTCGACCCTGCATCTTCTCCAATTTTCGTCAATCGTAGCTGACCCTGATTTAGGTGGTTATATCTTTTACTCCTATTTTATTTGTTTTTTTTTTTCTACTTACCTTCGATTTATCGATATTTTAGCGAGTGCTTTTTGAAGTTTTGCCTTTCTGGTGGATCCTCCCATTTATTCACAAAAGCCAGGACTTCTTTGTTCTTTGTTCTTTTTCTTTTACAGTGTGGTGTGCAATTTAAAGTTTTTACCGCGTGCTTAATTTTGGTTCCTTTCTATTCACGTTCCCTACCATTGTGATTGTTTTTCCCCTACTTGTTTTTTTTCCTTGGCGGTTAACTAATTGTTTTGTCGGTTTTCTTTTTTTTATCTTCTCTTTTGTTTCCTTTTTTTTTTCGTGTTTTCTCTTTTTTTTTTTAATTTCCAACTTTCTAGTGTTTGATTCTTTCTACTATCGATCCAAGATTTTTCTTTGGCGTTCTTTGTTCTCTTTTTTTATATCTTAGATTGTTTCATTTATTCTCTTAATTTCTCCTTCTTTTTTTTTTCTTCTCGTTCTTGCTGCCTTTTTTATAGCTATCTCAAGAATGTTTAAAATGTTGTCCACAGTTCTAACTGTGGTGTTGCTTCTGACAAATATGGTGTCTGCAGAACAAGCTTTATGTTCCACTCAGAACACAGGAACTCTTAGTACAACTTCTAATTATATGTCTAATGGGTTATGTTCGGATCATTGTCAAGGTTACGCTTATGCTATTGTTCAAGGAGCTAATTGCTATTGCTCAAATATCGCTCCTAATCCCGCTACCTTGGATTCAGTTTCTTCTAGCTGTAACGCGGATTGTCTCGGTTATCCCTTTGAGAAATGCGGCGGCTTAAATCACTACGGATATATTCAACTGGCGGTATCTCCTTCTAGTACAGCCGATTCTACGGGCTCTTTCCCTACCGACGGTTCTTCTCCATCGGCATCTGCATCCGCGTCCGCGTCCTCTTCCAATACTTCTCGATCGCCTTCCTCTTCCTCGTCTTCTTCTTCTTCGTCTTCTTCTGCACCCTCTCCTACCAGATCGGTTGTGACTGTTACTAGCCCCAATGGTCAAACCACAATCTTCGTGACCCCCGATGTGACGCACCCTCCTTCTTCTACTAGGACACACTCGGCCTCTTCCACATCCACCGCCGAAAGCAGCAGCGATTCTTCAGACTTCTGGAATGACGCCGGCAAAGTTGCCGGAACCTTTGTGGGGGTCGGGATCGCAGTCACTTTGATTGCGGGAGTGGTGGCCTTCTTTTTGATCCGGCGCCGGCGACGCGCGCTCGGCGACTCCGAGTCGCTGAACGGCGGGTCTCCGGTCTCGGGCAAAATCATGCATGAAGCCGACTTCTCTGGCCAGACTTTAGTATATAAAGGCCATCCGGATTCGTTGGCTTCGATGAGAACTGGGCCAGTTGGCCCTGCACCAGTGGGCCCGCCTCACCGGTCTTCCAGTGAGGGATCGTCGATTAACTCGTTATCGAAATCTACTTCGGGACTTCTGGCTGCTCAATCCAGATCATCCACCGACTACCATGCCGCACCAGCATCAGCAACCTCAGGACCACCAGTGGTTGGATCTGGTCCGCTGCCCGTGCCAATGGGACTGGCATCCACCACCACGAATCCGTCTCACTTGACTCCGATCTCTTCAGACGACGGGGCTGGTTCGCACGAGAACCAGTTTGATCCTCGATCCATGGTCATGATGCAATGGAACGACCATTCTGGTCCTTCGATAGACGAGCCTCGCCCCAACCGGGTTTTGCGAGTCACGAATCCTGACGGAGATTACGAAGATGATGACACCAGCTCGGTTAACACTGACGACGAACCAACGTTACCTAACCTCTAAAATCTGCCAAGAACCGGTTTTTACGTAAAAAGTGAAAAAAAAAAAAGCATGAAAAGTGGAAAGTGAAAGGTGAGAAATTGGATCTGTTCTTTTTCTGATAAGTTGGGCGGGAGTGGTTATTTAGGTTTATTTTTTAATGCATTACAATTTATTATCATATATCATAGAATCATAAAAGAAAGACTAACAGCGTCTTGAGGTTCGTTCAAAAAGAGTGGTTTGACAACATCCGTACATCCATACATCGTTGACACACAAGCACACACACACACACTCTCTCTCTCTAGTATGCTGCTTCTCCATCGTCATCAGGCTCATCAAGTTCGTCTCCATCATCAAAGTATCGTTCAGCATTATAGTCACCGTCTTCATCTTCATCGAACTCCTCTTCTTCGTATTGAGAATCGTTCGTATCATCCTTGTCTTCGGTTTGAGCATTAGCACCGGGATCGTCAGCCGTGGCTGCTGTTGCCGCTGCTAACTCGTCCTCATTTAATGCCAATAAAGCATTTCTCTGATTTTCAAACTCCGATCGTTTCCGTTTCCGGGATTTAGCAGGACTGTGGCCCAAAGTCGCTTGTAGTTCGGCCGGGAACATCTCTAAATAAGTATGTTCCGGGCCCAGCAGTTCAGCTAGTTTTTTAGTATTGGATGGATTCGAGAGGTATCGATCTGAATACCGTTTTATTCCATCATTTAAGCCGCCTGAATATTGGCCCTTTTTTAATTTAGAAGGAGGTTTAGGACAATATAATGGTCCTGTTCGAACCGTATCTTGAAATTCCACTAATGCCCTTACTGCAGCCACTTCCGCTTCACTAATCTCGCCAGGAACAGAAGGAACCACTTGGATTCTTCCATAAACAGAAGAAGAATCTTTTTCCGATGCTATTGCATCAATATTTAAAGAAGGACGAGCTATACTCATCTTCTTAGATGAGTGCTTTGCGAAATTGAGATTCGAGGAACTTAAGAAACTAAGTAACTTTATTTAGCTCGGGGCCCAAAACCTATTGTGTAGTTGTTATATTCCATTACTGCTGTTTGCTGCTGTCTGCTGCTGTTCGTGAATTTTTTTTTTGTTTTTATTTTCCTTCTTATTATGTTTTCACCAATCACTTTACCCCTGCAAAAACAGTGGAAGACCAACCTTTGTATGCGTTTGGTCCAAGTGCGGCTGGCCCACCGGAAAACCAAGCATCATTCGGCAGATCCCGAACCTATCGAACCACTTTCGGAATCCCAAAAAAGAGATTTAGACCAATTGATTCGAGTTGATCAAGCCGGTGAACTGGGCGCAGATTTGATTTATCGGGGCCAGTACAATGTTCTTTCAAGAACCAGGCCCGATCTCGAGCCGTTGATCAAACATATGTGGGAGCAGGAGATCCACCATCGCCAAACGTTCAATCGTCTACAGAACGACCATCGAGTTCGGCCTAGTTTTTTCACTCCTGTTTGGAAAGTGGCAGCTTTAACACTAGGCACCGCCACGGCCTTGATGGGGAAAGAAGCGGCCATGGCCTGCACAGAAGCCGTGGAAACCGTGATTGGCGGCCACTACAACGAACAGCTGCGGAAACTGCATTCGTTTCCGCAGTCCAGTGAGATGAAAAAGTTACAAGAAACCGTGACCCAGTTCCGAGACGACGAGCTGGAACACCTTGAAACGGCGGTCGAGAACGATGCTCAAGGAGCTCGGCCGTACTGGCTGCTCACTGAAACCATCAAGCTCGGGTGCCGAGTAGCTATATCTGTAGCCAAAAGGGTTTAGCGAGAGAGAGAGAGAGAGAGAGAGAGAGAGTAGAGTACAAAAGCTGAATAGGTAGACCACTAAGTAACCACTGGGTAGCACTGGTAGCACTGGTAACACTGGTAACACTGGTAACACAGGTAACACAGGTAACACAGGTAGCACAGGTAGCACTAGGCACTAATATTAGCAATCGCAGCCTGGGGCTCATACGTCAATGAACGAGCAGCCATGTATTCACGGGTGATTTCAGACTGCCATACATCCAGCTGTCCGAGCTTGGCATGTTCATAGAGATGTTGGAGGATCTGCAGACGGACGGTGTGGATAGAGTCGTCGCGGACATTTCGACTGGCCGGGATGAGATTCAGCACCTGGTTCATGACGGCCGGCATCTGGCCGAGAGCCTGGATGCCGGCTTCACTGATCACCAAAGACTGGACCAGGCTAAGCATGTCCGGGTACGGCAGGCGCAGCAAGGACTGCGGGGTAGGAGAGCGCAAGGCCAGAGTTTGAGGATGGCTGTAGATATTGCGGTAGATCGGAATCTGGGATGCCGATTCAAGAGGCGCCAAGTGATCGCGCACGTAGGCCGCGCCCGCCGGCAGCATGGCCATGGTCAACGGAGAGGCGTAAGAGAGAAAGATGGACGCAGGGCCCAGGGGCAGCTGCGGCAAAGAATCAAAGACATTGAGTGTACTGTCGATCTCCATAAACATAGTCGGGGCTTGGACCGACAACGCAGCCACAAAACGAGCCAACGAGGGCTCGACGGCCCGGCTATTGAGGTCTGGCGCCGGGCCATTGCGCAAGACCGCCCGCAAGAATAGCCGCGCCATGGACATGGCCTGGTCTTGAATACCGGAAGCATGGGTGAACAGATCGGACGGATGGGTGTTGCAGACCAGACTCGTATAGAACTTGACAACTGTCACTGTGAGCAGACTGTCCAGAGACGGGTCCGTGATCTCGGCCATGGAAGGTATATGGTACTGGATCAAGTCGCTGATTTCCTCGACCTGATCCACAAAAGGAACCAGCTCGGCCACTACGGCCATAGAGCGAGCCTGATGAATCGCCGAGCCGGATTTAAGAGCCAGCAATATCTGGCGGCAGTCCGGCGACAGCAACCGAGCGCGGACCTTAGACCCGCTCACCAATCGCCGCACCGACCGTTCAATAGCAGAAGCGCCCGAATCGTCGGTCGTCAACAAGGAACTCAACATGGCCGGCAAGTACGGCGAGTCAGCTATTGAATCGGGGGGCTGGGCTCGCGCCAAAGTTAGCGCACAAAGAGGGACCAGATCAGGATTGAAAAAGCCCTCCAATAGCGTATCGCCCACTACTGCCGCCACTTCATCATACGACCCAGAAAACAGTTTACTTAACAAAGGTGCAAGCGCCTTAGAATGGTCTGACAGAAGCGGTCTGATCACCGGCCATAATGTAGAAGCAGAGCTGGGACCGAGCACCAACATGGCATCTTGAACCAGTTGTTCGTTCAACGGCTGGTCTTCAGCAACATTTATGAAATGAGCATAGAGTGCCACTTCAAGACTATTAGCAAGTGATTTTGACATTTACCACTGACTTGGTTGCCAACACACTGTGCAGGTATAACAAGAATTGAAATCTGAGGGGTTATTAGAGATTATATCTATATATATATATATATCTTAGGTGAGATGTAGTGAATTAACCTAATTGGGAAATAACTTAAACTTTAATTAACGTTTTTTTTTTCCTCCTACTTTTAACAGATGAACAAGATAATAATAATAATATTATACATTTGGTGCAGATAAAAACCACAAAATGATTTTTGTAGTATATGGTTCTGAATCTGGAAACTGTGCAGACTATGCCCGTCAACTGGCTAATCGTCTCCGTCGGTTAGGATACGAATATAAACTGGGCTCGTTGAACCAATTAGGCCCTGATCTGCATCGTTGTTCCTATGCATTCTTTCTAATAGCTACTACTGGTCAAGGCGATCTTCCTCGGAACTGTTTAGTGTACTGGACTTGGATGCTTCAGAAATCTTTGGCTAGTGATTTGTTATCCAACTTGAACTTCACATGTTTTGGTTTAGGTGACTCCTCGTATACCAAGTTTAACTACGCGGCCCGTAAACTCCAGGCTCGTTTACTTATGTTAGGTGCCACTGAGTTTTCTCCTCGTGCAGAAGCAGACGAGCTTGATTCACCTCCGCTTAGTTTCGATGCTTGGGCAAACCAATCTTTGCAGGCTTTGCAGGCATCGGTGGCTCCTTCATTAACCCCGTTTGGGCCTACCGAACTGCTGCCTCCTCGGTACACACTTGTGGTTCGATCAGATAAGATCCCTCGGATCTCGGATACCTCGTATACTCGGCGCGGTTTACCGGTCGGATCTCTGATATCGAATCGTCGTCTTACGGCTCAAGACCATCACCAGGATGTTCGCTTGTTTGCCTTTGATCGTGATCCGTCTGATTCTGTTCATCTCGATCCCGGCGATTCTGTAGCAATCTATCCTTCCAATGACCCGGAATCTGTGCAACAACTACTTGAATGTCAAGGCTGGCTTGAAGTAGCCGATTTCCCGCTAGAGATCGACCCCGAGTTCTGGCAACAAGACTCCGTTCCTACTCGTAACATTACCCTCAGATCTCTCTTAACCCATCACTTGGATATAATGTCTATCCCTAGACCGAGTTTCTTTGATCTGGTTCGTCATTTCTCAGACCCCAAGGATTCTGAAGATGGCCGAGAGGCCGAGAAATTAAACGAGTTCGCCCAACTGTCGCCGGATTCTCTACAAGAGCTTTATAATTATGCGAACCGGCCCCGAAGGTCTGTTCTTGAGACCATCCAAGAGTTTTCTAGTATTAAGATCCCACTTGAATATGTCCTGGATCTTTTTCTACCTTTGTATCCTCGTCTCTTCTCTATATCCGCTGATCTTACTCCTTCTCGCATCGAACTTGTCGTGGCTATTGTGAAATACCGAACTATACTGCGTCGCATCAGAAGAGGAGTTTGCACTAGCTGGATAGCCGGCCTGACTACTTCAAATACCAAGTTTAACTATTCCATTATAAAATCTCCTTCCCCCCAGCCCATTTCAACCACCAGTCCGGTCATTATGATTGCTCCAGGTACAGGAGTTGCCCCGATGCGATTCATGATCCAGCGCCGGCTACAAAACTCTTGGTCAGGACCGATGACTCTTTTCTTTGGTTGTCGTTATCACAACAAGGATTACTATTTTGCTGAAGAATGGACTCGACTTCAACAAACTGAGCATGCACCTCTAAAGGTATTTGTAGCACTATCGCAGGAGGAACCCAAGCAGCATGTTCAACATGTTCTTTACAGTGAGAAAGAATATGTTAAACAGCAAATCAAAGCTGGCGCGACTATATATGTGTGTGGCTCGTCTGGAGCCATGCCTCGACAAGTTCGAGAAACGCTTGTTTCGATACTTACTGACGATACTACCCCTGCTGAAGCGGCAGAGAAGGAAATGCAATTAATGGAGAAGACCAAACGGTACATTCAAGATACCTGGTGATACAGCAGCAACAAAAAAAAAAAGAAAGTGTAATTATTAATATACCATTATTATTACCATTGACTATATTCTTTCCCGATGTGTCATTGTCATTAATCAGGGTGAGAGCTGGATTTGGTTGCAGACAAAGTCTCTGCCGACAAAGAGTCGTCAGCCTGTATTTTCTCTTCGTCCTGTTCGGAAACCGAATTCAAGGACGAGGAACTTCTGCGTCTCCGAGCAGACTCTTTAAGACTATCCCAGCGAGCCTTTAAGCGAGAAGACTGGATCTTCAAGCGACTGATTTCGTCTTGAGCCAAATTGAGCTGCCGCTGTAATTCGTTAACTTTGGCGTGCTCGGCCTTTGCAAGTTCTGCACGGAATTGAGCTACCGCGGTCCGCAGAACCCCGCGATGCTTCTCGACGGCTTGCTCATAGGCGAGTATGCGCGCACTCATTTCCGAGACCGAGCCACGCAGGGCCGAGTTCTCGATCGCAAGCTCTTCTACGCTTTTGGAGTTATGGGGAATCACATAGAACGAATCGGAGGGTCCTGGCTGTGCCGAATGCTTGTGGGCCGGCAGCCGGGGAGACTGCAGCCGAGCTAAATCGCGTTCCAACGCAGCAGCCAGGCGGTTTATTGCTTCGTCTACTACAGGCGCCGTTCTGCGTAATGATACTACAGGTGCAGCAGCAGCAGCAGCAGCAACAGAAGCATTGTCAGATTCCGATATGTCCATTGCAGAAGCCACAGACAAAGGCTGATCTGGAGTCGTGGACGGGGCAGATTGAGAAGACGTCTGGACCGATTTGGCCAATAACTTGAATCGGTCAGCTTGTTTACGATGATAACTATACATTTCCTGCAACATTCTGCGAGCCGTAGGATCGGACGAGGTTTCTAGAGCCTTGGCCAGGTTCTCAGCCGTACTCAAACTGAGTTGGGCAGCTTTTACAAGATCTCCTTGTAGCGAAGCCCGATTGGCTTGTTTAGCCAATTGGTGAGCATTGTGCAACCAATTTCTCACTCCCTGAGGCGGATCCATTATTTAAAAGGCAGAAAGAGAAACAAACAATATAGAGGAAGGTGTATTAAAAGGGCACCCGAATTCTTCTCTTCCTACGTATATATATTGATTCATGATAGTATCTCTTGGGACCAACCGCAGAAAGAAAGAAGAAAATACCCAAATTGAGAGAGCCCTAAGCCCTGAAATTACTGATTATTTTTCCCTTCGTGAGAAAGAAAAACCTCTTGCCTGCCAGAATAGCAGCTTCGAAGCCAAACCGAAAAGAGAAAAAAAAAAAAAATATTAAAATAATAAAAAAAAAGCCACAATGGCAGAACCAGCACGAATCTGGGCATACGTCACTGAAGATCTGCTGGACGATGTCGAGTCGTGTCAGAACTTGCTTCAGGAAACAATGGAACAATTAATTGCTACGAACAACGAGGCCGGTCTTACAGGTCTTTTGGCGGAAATCGTCGCCAGCACTGTCGCCGACCGGATTTCGGTCGATCTTGCAAAAGTGCTGCTGAACTCTGCAGCCTTGTTATCCATCGGCGACATGCCTGTGAGTGAAATCGTGGTCGATGTTTTGTCGCTGTTCCGCGGTTCCGACACGCTCCAGGAACTGGTTCAGTCGCTCAATATCGATCGGTCGGTGCTGGTACGCCAACTGGATTTCGATCTGATCAAGTCGGCGCTGCCTAGTTTGGCCACTCAAGTGATCCGGGCTAATACGAATTTCCGGTTCCGCCAGAAACGGTTCAATCTCCTGCGCGAGGAGTCCGAGGGCTATGCCAAGTTCATCAACCGCGTGCTGGCGTCCGCTGACAACTCTCTGACTGCCGACCAAGTCGCTGCGGTGTATTCTTGTCTTCGGATTGAGATCGGGTACTTTGATCTTGACCCTAACCGGTGCTTAGACATTGTTCTGGAACTGTTCTTGCAGAACATCCTCTATAATACTCCTTATTACCTTGCCTTGCTGAAAGCGTCTGACTGGTGGCCGGTTCCGGCGCATGAAATCTCTTCCCTCGAAGATCTGACTCAAGCGGCTTCCAAACCATTGAAAAACCACTCACTTATCACTAGCTTTTGGGTCTCTCGTCTCTTGAACGACCCTGACGCTCCACATTCTATCCACGCCGTTTTGTTGCTGCTGGCCTTGTTAGTCAAATCTGGATTTCTGGACCTTTCTTCCGCCTGGACACTTATCTCCCCTGACGACTCCTATTTGACTGACGCAAAAAATAACTTTCACCAGTACATGGAGGAAAAAGCCTACCAAGCCTCGGCCTCCGCTCTGGCTCTAGCCGCTCCCTTGAAGGATGACCAACCAGAACACCTCGATTCCAAGTCGGACATCCCCCAAAATGATAATAATAATAATAATGATAATGATAATGGTGACGATGACGATGATGCTGATGCTGATGCTAATGAATCTCAACCCCATAATACTACTGAGCCCGCTTCAACAGATTCCAACTCAGGCCTCAGCTCAGAAGACCAAAAAACCGCCAAGCTTCTTCTTGCCGTGCGTTTTATCGCCGCGTTATGTGACGCTGGCGCCTACTGGCAGTCCTTATTTCTTCTTCTTCAATATGACTTCCTTCCCTACATGTTTGTGGAAGAACTGTCTCCTTCTTTGGCACGAATGCTAACTATTATGCTCAAGCCCTTAGCTCTGGGCCCCCCGGATTCTCGGCCAGATATTCCTCTAACCCGCCCACATGAACGGTACTCCAAGAACGTTAAATACACACTCACCCCACAACCGTTTGGGCTTTTTATAGATAAAACGAAGTTTATTCTCGATGATATAGACCCTCAGTTGCCAGCGGTCACATCTTATCATGACTTTAGGCAGTTTATCATTCCTTTTCTCAAGTTAGCCATACCCGCTCTAGGACGCGATCCTCGTGCGTTTATTTATCTCTGTAAATCTTTAACCAGATTGGTGGATACTGAACCTACTTTCAACTCAGAACCAGTGGACTATCTCCAGATAATCAGAACTTTTGTTGTCCCAGCTCTATCCGGCTCTATCCCGCATTGGCAGGTCTCCAATGCCGTATTCGATTTGTTATCTCGCTTCAACTTTGAAAAGCGGTTTCTTCTTTACGGCGAATGGAGCTTGGTTTTGGCCAAGAACGATCTTTACGTGAAACTAAATCACGGCAAAACCGAAAAGGACACCAAAGCAGTCATGAAAAGACTTAGTAAGACTAATCTTCGTGAAATGAGTCACGAGCTTTGTCGTTTGTCCAACTCAAACCCTATTGCTACCCTTACCGTCGCCTTAAACCAAGTGGAAAGCTACGATAATCTTACCGAATTAGTGGTGTCGGCTGCAAAATCTTTTTCGAAATTGGGTCTTGATGTTATTACCTTTGTACTTCTTTCTCATCTATCTTCTGGTAGAAACAGAATGCAAGGCGATGGACTGTTCCAGAGAAAATGGCTCCAGTCTCTGGCAACTTTTGCCGGAAAGTTGTTCTCAGAGGCAGATATTGATCCCACACCTTTGTTAATATATCTGGTGAAGCAGCTCTATAAATCTAATATTTCCGACTTGATTATTTTGGAAGAGGTAATCGTGGGGATGACTGGTATAGAAACCACGCGTGAAAAGACTCGCGATGAAGTTATGAAAGCCAACACGTACCTTCCCCAGCTTATTCTTACCACTGATACTGCTAAGAATAAATCGAAAAAGTACGCTAAACCCTTGAATCGCTTTTTGACCTCTTTGAGAAATTCGGGCATGCTACGTGACCTATCATTACTCTTGCTACGACTCCGCGACGAAGTTGTTTTTAAAGGCGAGACAGGAACAGAAGAGATTACTAAAATTCTTGCTAATCGGTATGACGATGTGCAAAGGGTAGTTCTTCAGCTCCAAGCTTTCATGGATGAACATGCTACTATATCTGATTTGGAAACATTCCCTACTATAACTGAGCTAGTTGTTTCCTATCACGTACCTCCATATGCGGCCTTTAATTTACTGCGGCGCCTATATCCTCTTTCTAACTGGGATAAGTCTCTCAAAGAGATTTTGCCGCTGGCCAGGGATACTATTTTGCCAATGATCCCTCACGGATCATCATTGTTTGGTCCTTATTTTCTAACTATCTTCTATCTCAGTACTTTTAAACAGCTTCTTGTTCCAGTTTCTTTTTATCAGCGTGAGTTAATCAGACTTGAAGGATTGGTGCGACCTCATGAAGCTAATGACCATTTTTTGGTAAATAAGCAAAAAGATCTTGCAGCGGTTAAAGAAGTATTGCAGAAACATAACGACGAAGTTAATCGGTACAAGAAGCTGATAAGCCTTACTACATCAGATTGGTTTACCTCGCCAGAAGATCAGACTACTGGTTCGAAACATCGGAGAATGCAGGTACGAGCGCTTCTGAGATACGTTCTGCTTCCCAGAATTTTCTTCTCAGTCGAGGATGCGATGTTTTGTGCTCAATTCATTGCTTTGTTACATACGCAGGCTGTGCCGAATTTCTCTTTAATCAGTTTCTACGATGAGCTTCTATCGCAAGAATTTATCATGACAGTTTTATCTTCTGCTACTACTAACGAGTCTTCTAATTTTGGATACTTTCTTCACGAGTGTATTCTTTATATCAATAACTGGCGCGACGTTACAGAGTACACTACATCTGGACTGGGTCTAAAGTCAGAGAATAACTCACCGCTCCCAGGTCTGATGATGGATTGGGAAAATGAGAAGCCGCTGGAACATGCGGATTTCTTGCGTCTATTTTATAAATGGCATGTCGTGCTGGCTGATTGCGCTACGATGGGTCTTACGTCTCCAAGCTACGTTGTAATTCGTAATACAACTGCCGTATTGCTCCAGCTGAACCCGATTTTTCCAATTGTTGCGTGGATTGGGAAAGAACTTACGAACACCTTACAAAACGTGGTGGATAACGATACTCGCGAGGATATAAAGTTGGTCTGTTTAGCTCTGAAGAATCAGATATTTGTTCAGAATGCTAAATGGGTAACCACTACCACTTTCCAAGGTAGTCGCGACCCGAAAGTGGCGGAAGATGAAGATTCAGTGATCAAGGTTGAACCAGAAGCGACGCATGAAAGAACTCCGTTAAATCCAGATGCAGAGCCTTTTTTCCCGGCCAATGTTAGAACAGAAGGGCGACCCTCGGGGGTTGCTTCTGCAGAACTGAATTATGATGATGATTTTCCGGTGACTAAAACTAGCAGTGATGCCAAAGAAGATCTCGTTGATGAATCAGATGCAGAAGAAAACGAACCGGAAGGAGCCGAAAGTGCTGACCCTTTTTCGAGAACAGATGCCACAGACTCGCCAAATGACTCAAACAGCGAGGATATAGATATGGATGGAGCTGACGACTTGATGGAAGATGATTCAGATTCTCCTCATAGCTCAGATTATGATACAGCCAATGACGAAGAACCTGAACAGCCAAACGACGAGGCAGTCGATGCTGTTTCAGAAGCTATTGAAGAACCCAATAACATGGAATCTTCGCCAAAACCGGACCCACAGTCTGATATACACCCTGACAGTTCTCAACAGCAACTTGAAGAAGAGACAGATAGAAATTTAGACGATATATCAGGTACTACAACTACCAATGATGGCGAAAACCTGGAAGCTGAGGAACCCCTTAATGAAGAATTGGGGTATAGAGAAAGTGAATCAGCAGAGCCGGTTGTGGAGCAGGGGAAAGAAGACAGTTTGGGAAATCAATCTACTGAGCACGAGGCTCCAGACGCCTCGAAAACAAAAAAGTCTGTGACACCTCGTAAACGTCGTCGGACTGTCAAACCCGAACCAGAGCCTATATCCCTACGAAGGTCTAAACGAAATCGACATTAATGACAAACTAGATTTTTTGCAATAAAATATTAACAGTTGAATTAGTTTGTTTAAAAACATGATAATATTTCTTTCAGTAGTGCCGTAGTGTTATTTTGTTCTTTTTTAAAAAAAAGACGGGGCCAACAACTACCGTTAATAACTTTGAATGAAGCCTTATCACAAATTGTGATACAGGCCAAAAAATTCTGCTCAATGTAGAAACATAAAGATATAAGATTTAGAGGGGAAAAAAATAAGAAAAAAAAAAAAAAAAAAGAAAAAAAATTAATAATAAAAAAAAATAAAGCTTGAATTTGATACAATTCTGTTTGATTTCACAGCCAAGAATAATAAATCTGAGAAATGGAAAAAATATCTATAATCAGCAACACACGAAGGCTCCGAGGATAACTGCCGAAGAGGAAGGGCGGGGTCATTGCGAGTGGAGTGATTAAGAAACCAAAAAATCAGAGTTCACATCATTAGAGCGCAAAAAAACAAAAAACAAAAAACTTAAATCGTTCTTTAATTAAGCAAACCTATCAAGCACGGCCAATGTTAAGTGGATTCTGCGCATATCCTTCTAATTCGGAAATCATTGTTCAGTAAAGTTCATGTAATGGATCAGAA
The DNA here is from genome assembly GCA_030574555.1 of Tortispora phaffii. NCBI lineage: Eukaryota > Fungi > Ascomycota > Trigonopsidomycetes > Trigonopsidales > Trigonopsidaceae > Tortispora > Tortispora phaffii. The sequence continues at coordinate 67,255 of JAJMFE010000032.1, read as the reverse complement.
CGCCACATATATGATCCAAAGGCTAATCTTATTAACGAATGAAAAAATGCACAAGAACAAAAATAATGAATTTTGTTACATGAAAAACCCGACTATTGAAATGAGCAACAAATCAGCAGGTTCAGGCCCGAGAGGTTAATAGAATCAATCCTTTCATTGAACTACCCGACACAGAGGCACAGAAGCGTCTAAGGATGTAAAGCCAAAAAGAGCCAATTAAAAAGAGAAATTACCCAGCGCTTACATCAGTCGTGTAAGGAATGAGGGTAGTGAAGTGAAGAATGAAAAAAACAGGGCTGAAACCCAAGCGGCGCCCCAGCTAGCACAGATGTGAGTTTGCGGATGTTTTTTAATTGTATATTTTGTTTCTCTTGGTTTTGCTGCATAATTAAAAATTACCACACAATAATAGCACAAGTGGGCAATTTCACAGAAACTATGATCGAAATCTAATGAGGCTAGTGGTTATTTTGGAGAAACTTAGTATGCAAAGTGTGATAAAGTGTCTCAATTAGGTAAACTAGGTTCAATCTGGCCAACTCTATGAAACTTAGTTTGGCTAGGAAGAAGGGAAAAAAAAAAAGCCCATGAAAGTCTGTGAAGAGTTAGTAGGTATGGCAGAAAATGAGGACCAGAACCAAGAGCACAAGAACGAAGTGTTTGAAGGTATTTTCCAATAGATTCAGCCGGTCTAATGAATAAATGGAATGTCTAGAAAAATTTTCATCAAAGATCATTGATCGACAAGGTTGTGGTTTGGTTAGTCATTGCCACAATTAGTGCGAATTATACTATCACACATTGGAGCCGTAGAGCTTAATGCAATGAGGGATGATTACTGTAAATTGGGGCCACATCAGCACTGTCCTGAAGAGGAATTCTAGATCAGCAGAAACTCTGGTATTTAAAGCCAGGATACTTTCTAGATAATTTTTTTTTCCCCGTTAGTATGAGGCCGAACGGGGAACCCCCCAAAAGAACAGTAAGAATGACGCCTAATACTGATTTTTACTCAAGGACACTGGAAGTTAGTTGCAATGAGCAGCAGCAGCAGCAGCAGCAGCAGCAGCAGCAGCCGCAGGGATATGTAAGACCAGTCCAGGATTCTGCCAGAGGAACACCTTATTCTTCTCCTGTTTCAGAAGAAGCGTCGCCTTGTCAAATGGACGAGTCGCAGTATGCAATCATCCCGCGCAGCTGTCCGACCGCTGATATTATGGCAGTGCGACCACAAGGCCGGCCTTACTCTTCGAAGATGGTGGTCCGGCTGGTGATGTGCGACACTATAGAGGATGCCTACAGGGCGCTGGAGGGCCGTGGAGAGTGCCGGAGCCGAATTGCGCAGTTCAACCAGATCGGGTCTAATTGTTCTGGGATCCCGAACTTTTCCAATGCCTCGGATGCGGTTCGTGAGCTTTTCGAGGTCGAGGACTACGCTATGGTGAAAGTGATTCGGGCGTCGAGCCGGACAGTTCGCAAGGCGGATATTAGCAAACAACTGATGGCCGGCGCGATCATGAGGATGGAGACCGTGATTCCTCCGAAGAACTGCCTTCCGGAATTTATCAAGAAGTATGTGGTATACCCCCGGTACAAGGCGTACATGAAGATTGTGATAATCCGACGGCCGGCCGATAACACGGTGCCGATTCTGTACACGAACGCCGAGGCGCTCGAGGAGGACCGGGCTGCAGGACGTCTCAATGCCCCGGGGATAGTAGTGAAGAAGATGTTCGGAGACAGATTCCTGAGCCCCTTGGCGACTGATTCGACCGACCGGTCCTCCCCGGAGCAGCAGCCCCTAAACTGGGCGCCGGCGAATCCTCGTCAGCCAACCGAGCCCATGATCCCCAGTATACGGAATCTGTGCAACCCTCTGGAACTTTATGGAGGATGCCACAAGGAAGCCTTCGGCACTGCTTCGGAGCATCGTGGACCAGGAACAAGACGAGTCAGCTGGCCGCCCTGTCAGTACGACGGGTACAACCGCGATCTCATTCCACGCCAGAATGCCGATAGTCTAATGCAGAACATGGACCGCATGGCTGGCCAACCTGGTTTCCAAGGCGTCGCCATGATGCCCCACCGCTATATTCTAGAGTCGTCCAGGCACCCTGTATGGAGTTATGCCAGTGCTGGGCCATCATCCCGCACTCCTCACCCGCAACCCGAAAACCACCACGACGAGGCTAAACAGGGAGACAACCAGCCATCTAGTCCTACTGACGCTGCGTCGTATTCAAGAGGAGAACATCATCTGCGATACCTGCCTCGACCGTTTACTCGAGAAGAGTATAGGCCTGGCGACCAATCTGGTCCGGCCACTGGCGCTGGTTCTGAAGCTGACACTAGCACTAGCACTGGCACTGGCACTGGCACTGGCACTGCCTCTACTAGTGCCACTGGCAATGATGGAAGTTCAAACGGACAATTAGACCGATCTCGCTTTCTGAATACACCGCCGGCTCATCGAGCGGATACGCCCAGTAGCGGAGTGAAACCCACGAACATCCGGCTTCCAGGAATCGAAACGTTGGTCTCCAAATTAGAATCGTAAAAAATCAGTAGTAGCTTATAGTATATTAATAAGAGTATTAAGGAATATAAAGAGTATCTGTATGATCATTAGGAGTAGCAAGAAAAACCAAGAAAAGAGAATAGAAGGAAAAGGTGTAGTAGGACTAGAGTGGGAGTGAGCTTATAAGAGAGTTTAAGATTTAGTCTTCTTGAGAATTTGGCCGAGTGGTTAAGGCGTCAGGTTTAGGTTTCTAACTGGGAACCCTGATATCTTCGGATGCGCGAGTTCGAATCTCGTGATTCTCAGACATCTATTTCTTTTTGCTATTATAAGTAGTTATTTATTTACTATTATTATTTATTTATTATTTTTACTTTTCTAAAAAATCTGGTTGTAATATAATATTAGTACATGTTCTTGGAAGATCCAACCCGAATTGTAGTGCTGGTTGAATCACTTAATTCAGCAGCTACTTAATTCAGCAGCTGCTTGAAGATCAATCTAGTGGCTCGGCTAAAGTCCCGGTGGCTTCTAAATGAAATCGAACATTTCGTTCATAGGTTTCCCAAATACTAGACAATAATTCGATATCCAAATTGCGGCGATTTATATCCTTGCGTTAGTTTACTTATCTCGCGTTATAAGAAAACACATACCTTAAGCATGCGGTTGAGTTCACCGGTCGATTCATTGAGTTTTTGCTAAAAGTTAATCATTGCTACTTATTTGCTTTTTATATGTAAATAATAAGGAAACTTACTATATTAGAAGTTATTCTTACTAAAAGCGCGGCTTGGACTTGGTCATGAGGATTCTCCATCTAAAAAGATAAAGATAAAGGGTCCAAGAATCGATATAATAACCTCTCAATCAATCTCTTTCTAAGTTCTTTTTTATCCCAAAAACACACACACATATAGCCAGCCAACTTATACCATGGACCAAGAAGAGGTCGAGGAATACGCTCGACAACTTAATACAGTATCGTCTCAATTACTAGAGGATCCAGAAAATTCTACATTATTAGATCTTAAAAAAGAACTTGAAGAACTACTTGATTTAGCTAAACAGGCTGGGTTGACTCCTTCTGCCGATTCTGAAATCACCCCAGAACCTTGTTCCCCGGTCTCTCCCATCTATCATGTTGGCCAAACCGTGCTAGCTAAGTGGATTTCGGGCGATCATCAGTATTATGAAGCTATCATTTCTGGAATCCTAGGTTCTTCTTCAAATCCACAATACGTAGTGTCATTTCCAGAATATAATGAAGTTGAAACACTTCCACAGGATGCAATCAAGCCGTATACTTCAGAGTCTAATGGAAACTTGTCCTCGGCCGATACTGTTGAACAGCAGCAACAGCAGCAGCAACCAAAACAACCAAAACAGCAAAAACAGCCTTTAGATAGATTAACTGAAAGCCAGACCAAATGGCAAAAGTTTTCTAAATCCATCAAATCGCATAAAATCGTAAAACCTCATACTCGACCTGTCGTTCCTCCTGTTCGCGCTCAGCCTTCATCGGCTCCTTTAAGAAAACGGCCTGTGTTTAAACACATTGAACCCGATGAAGCATGACAATCGTTGTGACAAACACTTGCTACTTTATTACAATCGCTATCTTACATAACCTAACTGTTATTCAATAACACGAACACGGTTCTGTATCTTTCTGGTTTATGTATTCTTCGTAGATTGAGGGTCATCATATATAGGCTTAATGCAGCTTTTCTTTCTTTCTTTTAGAGCTTTTCGTATTCAAGCTTGCCTTCCAACTTCTTGGCCTCGGCCACCTTGCGCACAGCTTTCAGTAAATCCTGTTGCTGGATATGTTCGCGGTCGTCCCGGATTGCAAAGAACCCCGCCTCAGTAATCACATTGCGAATATCGGCTCCGTTAAACCCATCCGACATCTTTACCAGCGCATCGTAGTCGATCTCCCCTTCCTTCTGCACCACTCCAGCATGGATCTTGAAGATCTCGAGTCGGCCCACCTCATTGGGCAGCGGAATCTCGATCTTACGGTCAAGCCGACCGGCTCGCAGTAGCGCCGGGTCCAAGGTATCGGGTCGGTTTGTGGCCATAATCACCTTGGTCTGGCCGAGATAGTCAAACCCATCCATCTGGTTCAGCAGCTCCATCAGCGTGCGCTGGATCTCGCGATCGGCCGAGGTACCTTCGGAAAACCGCCGGCCTCCAATGGCATCGACCTCATCCATAAATATAATACACGGCTCGTGCTCCTTGGCGTACCCGAACATCTCGCGAATCAACCGCGCACTCTCGCCAATGTACTTGTCGACAATGCCCGAGGCCGGAGAAAAGATAAAGTTCGCGCCAATCGTAGCCGCCACCGCCCGCGCCAGCAGCGTCTTGCCGGTTCCCGGCGGTCCGTACAGCAGCACTCCCTTGGGCGGCTTGATCCCGACGCGGGTAAACAGCTCCGGGTTCTTCAACGGCAATTCAATCACCTCGCGCAGCTCCCGGATCTGCTCAGACAGACCGCCAATGCCCCCGAACGTCAAGTCGCCGGGCTCGTACGTCGTCATATTATACACCAGCGGATCTACTTCGCGCGGCAACCGTCGCATGATCGTCAAAGTCGTCATGTCCAACGCTACCCGCACTCCTTGTTTCAGCTTCGACTTATCGATTTTGTTGCGACAGCCCACGACGTATCGCGGACCCGAACTGGCCTTAACAATAAACCGTTCTTCGTCCAACTGCTTCAAAACCTCGCCGATAATCTGGCCAACCGATTGTAACGCCTTCATATCCTCTTCGGTCTGCTCATATCGCGCCTGCGACTCGCGGATAGATAATCGCAGATTCTTCAATTTCGCATCCCATTCTCTATGTTCTAATAATTTCTGCTTAAAAAGCTCGATTTTCTGTTCTCGTTCCGCATCCATCTTCTACAATGGCGGTTCCAGAGAGGCAAGAAATGAGGTGGAGGAAAAGCTAAGATTGTTTTTCTCTCTCTCTACGGCCGTTGGGAGAGAGAAAAAAGAGTGTTCCAATTTCCCAGCTTCCAAAATCTAATTTCAACTACTTGAGGAAAGGTAAAAATATTGTTTACAATAATCGCTCTTTTCTTTTTTTTCTTTTCTGCTATTTTTGTAGTTACAGATTGGACACCTCAACCCCAGGTTGGCCAGGCACTGCAGACTCCGCCATTCGGCTGGTCGCAGGTACCTCTTCTCCCGTCTCGAGATCGCGGCCAGTACTGTTTCCTTCGACCACAGAAACTACTTGAATCGATTCACACGAATTGATCGCTTGCGATAGTATAGGCAATGCCACCTTGACCACCTCCGATTCGTCAAACGCTAGTTTGCGGTTAAAGATCGCATCAGGCGCAACCGTGCCGGTGGTAAGTTTCACTTTAAGATCATTCACAAACGGCATCGCTTTCTTGATTTCTCCTGGTCCGTTGCCAGACGCCTTGGCTTCCGCTTGCACCGCTTTCGATAGCCCATCTTTCGATGGGAACGACAGCGTTAGCGCATCGAAATGCTCTCGCACTAGGTCCAGGTACTTCTCTTGCCAGGCCGGGAACGCTCCCGAAATGTAGATGGTCACCTTGCTGGGTTTCCGCGGGTCATATGTCGTCACCTTGCCCTTCTTCTGTTTTTTCAAATTCGACCCTTCCACTTCTCGAATCGACCGCGTCACGTCCCGGACGTAGCTCAAAGCTGCTAACCGGCCATGGTCGATCGGCCCGCTGATCTGAGGAAACGGTGCAGTTTGAACACTGCCTTCTTTTTTCAAAATCACTTGGTACAGATATTCTGACCAGTGCGGCGTAATGGGAGCCATCAGCAGCGCCTGCACTTCAATATACCGCAACAACAAGTCTCGTCTCATCGTGCCGATCGTCGGAGCAAGGGCACATACTTCTCGGTAGTAATCTCGCGCGGCTTGCAAATCAAACAACGACGATTTCAGTGCCAACTTGTACGAAGTGTCCTTGTAATGTCCGTCGGCACGCTCAATAAGCAGGTTCATTTCTTGCTCAAATGCTTCATCAAAGAACTTAGCAGCTTCATTATGAGACTCTTTACGCAGATCTTCAATTCCAGCAACCTGCGCTTCGCACCATTCCCGAATAGTATACAGACGGAGAATAGTCGCATTAGCACTGGATTCATCAAAGTTTGCGTCTTCAATACCATCACCAGCATCGGCCAAAGCTACTCGCGCCGCATCCGCCCCAAATTTCTTGGTCATGTCATCCAAAGTCAAAAAGTTACCGGTGCTCTTAGACATTTTCTCGTTATTCAGCATTAAATGCCCATTGCAGCGAATTCCTTTGGGCCAAAATTTGCGGGGAAATAGTGCCACATGGCAATACAAGAAGAACGTCAGATGATTCTGAATCAAATCCTTTCCAGAGATCCGAGCATCCACCGGATAGAAAAATTCAAACTCTCTCCGGAGTTTGTTCCAAACCGCCGCATCAATAGCGCTTTCAGGCACAGTGTCAGAGTTATGGAAGATATAGTCGAACACCTCATCGGTCATATGTTCAGGGAGAATGTTATCTTCGGCAGGAATTTTGCCAAAAAGATCTTTGTGCAAGAACCGAGAAATCGTATAATACGCCATATAGACTGTGGAGTCAGATAACGACTCTACAAGGTATTTGGGATCCCAAGGAATCTTCGAACCCAGGCCATATGTCCGCGACAAAGCCCAGTTGTTGAGCCAATCCAGGGTTGCCTCAAACCCATGACGAGTTTCCGAGCCAAATGTTTCTAATTGCTCTAAACACTCTTTGGTTTGCGCCTTCCAGGACTCCTCACCATAATCCAAGAACCATTGATCCTCTAAAGCCACGATGCAGCTATCTCCCGATCGGGAAATAACCTTGTTCTCGGGCTCGTTATATACAAAGGCCAAACCGGCATCGATGAGTTCCTGGCGAACTTTGGGTTTTGCATCCTCAACCTTGGAGCCCGCGTACTTTCCAATGACCATAATACCCTGATAAAAGCCTTCTTTATAAGCGAGCTCTTTAGCTTTTGCCAAAGCGACGGCGTCTTTAGGGGATTGGATTTTCAGATCTTGGACGAGTTTGGCAGCAGTAAGGTCACCGTAACTGGGGGTTTTAATAATAGGAATGGGAGCAAAATCAGCCCATTCCGGTTTGATATTGTAGAACTCGGGCTTCTTGGCCAGATCGACCATGGTGATGTAATCATCTGGAGAGTCCGAGGGCACACATGTGACGACGCCAGTTCCCTTGTCTTCCTTGATGGTGCTCATGGGCAGAACATGAACTTCCGGGTAGTGGGATAGAGGGGCATAGATGCGAGCGCCAATCAAAGCGGAGCCCGGGATGGTAGCATAGGAGGTGTAGTCGCCGATCTTCGGGAATATTTTCTGGTAGGCCATGTTTTTGGCGGCGCGCTCGGTGCAGATGATATACTCGGACTCCGAGAGGGCAAACAAGCCGTATTTGATGTCGGGGCTGACGAAGCAGCAGGTTTGGCCATACATGGTTTCCGGGCGGAGAGTCGCGGCGACGAGAAAGACGGACTTGTTAGTGAGATCCAACGAAGATACCAGATCCAGAAAGGGCTGGGGATATTCCAAAAGTTTGATTTTAATAGCGGTGTATTCCTGGGGCCTGACACCTTCTCCGGAGGACCGATCGTGGTCCATGCAGGGCTGGCCATCACGAATGGAGTAGATGGTGTAGCGTTCACCGAATCGGATCTTGTTGGTGGCATGGAGACGGTTGACAGACCAACGAATAAAAGCATCATAGTACGGGTTGGCGTCGGTGGTCACGAAGGAGCGGCGCCAGTCGATGCGAGCGCCCATGCGATCCAAGTGGGCTTGGCAATAGGGAGGAAAGTACTCGAGCCAGTAGGCGGGATCGGCGAAGTTTTTAATTTCAGAACGTGGAATGCCCATCTGCAGCATGATCTGGTACTGGTACTTGGCATTGCCTTTCTTGGCTTCGGCTTTGGAACGTTTGGTAGTGAACTTAGTAACATCGTCCCGAGTAGCAGCCGGGGCAGCAGCAGCGGCGGATTCTGACTGGCTGGTGTTTGCCGCATTATGCTCGGATTCTTGGTTTTCCTCGTTGTCGTCATCGTCGTTGTTGTCGAATTCCGGCCCGAACAGCTCGATCTCGCGAGCCAGTTTATCGGCCGAGGCCTTGATGGGCATTCCTGTACAATGGAACCCCAAAGGAAACAGAACGCGGGCGCCCTTGAGTCGCTGGTATCCAGCTTGGAAATCAACTTTGGACAAGGTGAATGCGTGGCCAGCATGTAGAAACCCGTTCATGTACGGATACGCCATGCTGGTGAAATATTTGGTGGTTTGAGCAGAGTCTTGTGCGGGAGCGTCGACCTCGAAGACTTTGGCGTTGCGCCATTGTTGCTGGACCTTGCGTTCATACGCGATCAGCGCATCTCGCTTTTCGGTATTTTCTAATACCAGGGTTTTGGACGCCATAGAAAAAGTAGCAGTAGAGGAAGAGGAAGCGAGAGAGAGAGAGAAAGGGTGTAGGTGAGTGAGGTGTGCCGGGTAACTTTAAATTATTTAACGAGGAAATTTTCGTCCCAGACACAGAACTTGTCTAGCACTCACTTTATAGAGGATAGCCAAAAAGTAATAATATATCTATTAGTGCCTTTTGTTTTTCTTCTTTTCTCTCTTTTGTCTATGGCCTTTTGTGTCGTTGCAACGTCTGTACAATTGTACATGCGAATATAGTAGAACTGTAGAAACACGTTTACAATGAGGAGAAATCATACACAGACCTGTACTGAGCGATCGGTGAGGAGAACAATGCATATCTGAGTATCCGTGGATAGTTGACAAAAGAGAAAAAGAGAGAAAAAAAAAAGGACTAAAAAAAAGGAACAAAAAAAACAAGGATAGTTTTTTAGTAAGATGTAGCACTGTAGACCACCAGAAGTAGCTCTACTAGCAACAGCTGCAATTAGCGCGGAATTACTGGCTCTGGCCGCGTTGAGAAACTGATCTGTTTGCGCAAAGTATCGACATAATGAATTGGCTCGGAATCGTTTTGGCCAGCTTTCAGCACGGTGAGTGGAGGACGCAAATCTGAAATCTGGCCTTCGAGTCGCGTGGTTTCGCCGACATACAACCATACGCGGGTCGAAGGAGGGTCTTCAAACACCAATCGCCCGACCGAGCAACCAGGAACTAGTCCATGTATAGTTCCCTGCAGCTGGACCAACGCCTTTCCTGAAGGAGTTTGCAGTACACTCGGCAGCGGCAGCGGTTTGGCATCATTGTGTGTTTTTATTATTTGCACTGTCATTGCAAGGAGTAAAACCAGTGAGTGATTTGGTCTGTTTAGCTGAGTGTGGTATTATTGAGTGATTCGAGATACACCCAAATGGGGTTGGTTAAGGCCCAATGTGGGTAGAAATTAGGCCGGGTAACATTCAATTGGGCTAAGCAAGCAGGACGGATAATTATAATTAGCCCAGCCAAATTTGTATACAATTTTATCCCAAATCAATCAATCTATCAAATAGCCCTTTCACGGAAAAGACCAAAGTAGACAATCGCCATGACAACCGATCAGACCACTTCACATCTGAGACACGCTATTTAAATATAAAAAAAGAACCGCTAATCTCTCTCTCTCTAGGCTCAACCTCCTAACTTTTACTCCAACACCAACCTAACTTCTTACATATTTCTTTGTTTTAACAGTCGATGGAAGTGGTGTCCAGTAAATACGCCGCCGACACATTGACGCAGGCATGGGCCAACGTCGGTGCTTTAAATCTCAGTCCTCTGGAACGAGTATGGGCTGCGTGGTTTGCATACATGCAGAACGACCAACTGGCAATCGGTCTCAGCTCATTCTTGCTGCACGAACTGTTCTACTTCGGCCGCTGCTTGCCGTGGATGATCATTGATGTGATTCCGTACTTTCGCCGCTGGAAGATCCAGGACCAGAAGGTGCCTAGCCAGCGCGAGCAATGGGCTTGTCTGCGGGCTGTTTTGCTGACCCATTTCACAGTCGAGCTGCCGCAGATCTGGTTTTTCGACAAGATCTGCGGCCTGTGCGGCATGGATGTCGGGGTCAACTTCCCGTCCTTTGCGACCATGGCTTACCAGATCGGCCTCTTCTTTATTATTGAGGATGCCTGGCACTACTGGAACCATCGCGCGCTGCATTGGGGTCCGCTCTACCGCTACATTCACAAGATGCACCACAAATATTCCGCTCCTTTTGGCTTGGCTGCTGAGTACGCCAGCCCTATCGAAGTCATGATTCTTGGTCTCGGCACCATCGGGCCTCCTATCATCTGGTGCTACTTCACCGGTAATCTGCACATCATCACGGTTTACCTTTGGGTGGTGCTGCGCCTGTTCCAAGCCGTCGACGCTCACTCTGGCTACGAGTTCCCCTGGTCTTTACACCACTTCTTGCCCTTCTGGGCGGGCGCCGACCACCATGACGAGCACCATCATTTCTTTTTAGGAAACTATGCTTCTTCTTTCCGATGGTGGGACTATATTTTCGACACCAATGCTGGTCCCAAAGCCAAGACCGACCGCGATTTCCGCAAAAACCAAGCTGCCAAGGTAAAGTCTTCTTAGTACTGGGCCAGCTGTCGTAACATATCTTTTTTACTGCATCTATATATAGGGCTTTTTAATATCTTCTTATTTAATAATAACTGGCTTTGTCTGGAGAAGGAGCGGAGGGGGGACACCGAGGTTCCTGCTTAGTTTGTAGTAACTCATTTAGCTATCTTCGTTAACAAACGCGTACTAAAGCAATAATAAATTATTAAACACTGTAGAACATTAGATTCATGCAACTCAGTCGAGATTCATTCGAGTGTCAAATTATCCATTCCGAAATAGTAAAAGTACCTTGAGTGTTCTTAATGGCTCAGGCAACTTAGACCAATGAATTATCTGCTAGCATTGTAAGGCTGCGTATGAAATAAGAGAAATATACTACATTTATAAGATAGGCCACACTCTGCCTCGAACAAAGCTTTGTATTTACTTACAAAACTTCTCTTACTAGCTGCTTTTTTATTCTTATAAACTACCTAAACTACCTCTAAACACATATTCAGTGCATAAACAAAAGGGCTACGAACGTTACCTATGTCGTGTAAACTATAATAGACCTCAAAACCAACAAAATAATAATACAATAAAATACTTCTTATAACAAAAGAAAACACATAGCAATCAGGGTCCAAGAGACAGGAAGCTGATAAGCCGAGCTGGGTATAACATTGGTAGGATAAACAGTTCCGGTTGAAGTCGCCTTGTCTGTAGGAGGGACATTTCCAGTAAAAGCTTCCTTGTCGCTAGGATGAACAGCTCCAGAAGCTTCCTTGTCGGTCGGCCGTACACTTGCAGTAGCAGTATACTTGGTATACGGCACAGTCATTGTTTCAGGACATACATCAATGATAGTCTTCGGTCCAACAATGATAGTGGTAGTGTAATCCTTGGGAATAGTGGTGCACGGGCAAACGAAAGATTTACAAGTCTTATACTTGCAATAAGTTATAGTCTTGGTGGCAGTAGTAGCACAACCGGTTGTGCAATCGGTGTCGGTAGCAGTTGCAGTCTTGGTGGTAGTGACAACATCAGTTGAGCCTTTAGTCGAAGTGGCAGAGCCAGAAGTGGAAGTCGCAGATCCAGAGTTGCTAGTAGCAGAGCCAGAAGTGGTAGTTCCAGTTCCAGTCTGGGTGGTAGACGATGACGTGGGTTGAGAAACGGCAGGATAGACAGTAACTTCAGAGCAGTCAGGTCCTCCAATAACGCGAACTTCACGTCCACACAAGAAGACAGTCTGTTGGCCATTGAACGAAACCGGCTGGTTAGGAACCACAGGGGACGAAATAGGAACAAACTGTTGACGTTTCTCGTAACCAACATAAGGTTGCTGGACAAGAGTATCACCGCTGATTCCAAGAACACCAACATCCCCGTAAATACGAGAAGGAGGGTTTCTATAGAGCCAAGAAGAAACAGTAGAGCTGAGTAAGGTGTCAGTGTCGCTAAGGTAACCGACAATGGTAGAATTCTGACGGAGCTCCAAGATTATATCAAATGAAGTAGGCACAGGTATGGAAGACGATGAACTAGTGAGAGTACTGATAGAAGAGGTTTTTGTAGTCGAGCCAGTAGCAGTTTCAGAAGAAGTAGAGCCAGTGGCAGTTCCAGAAGAAGTAGAAGCAGTGGCAGTATCAGAGGATATCGTACTAGTAGTATCCGAGGAGGTAGAACCGGTGGTAGTTTCAGTGGAAGTAGAGCCAGTACGAGTTCCAGAAGAAGTAGAAGCAGTAGCAGTTTCAGAAGAAGCAGAGCCAGTTGCAGTTTCAGAAGAAGTAGAGCCAGTGGCAGTTCCAGAAGAAGTAGAAGCAGAGGCAGTATCAGAGGATATCGTACTAGTAGTATCCGAGGAAGTAGAACCAGTGGCAGTCTCCGAAGAAGTAGAACCAGTAGGAGTTCCAGAAGAAGTGGTACTAGTAGTCTCTGTCGAAATAGTAGTTTCAGTCGAAGCGGTACTAGTAGTCTCTGTCGAAGTAGTAGTTTCAGTCGAAGCGGTACTAGCAGTCTCTGTCGAAGTAGTAGTTTCAGTCGAAGCGGTACTAGTAGTCTCTGTAGAAGTAGTAGTAGTTTCAGTAGAAGTAGTAGTGTCCGTGGAGGTAGTAGTTTCAGTAGAAGTAGTAGTTTCAGTAGAAGTAGTAGTGTCCGTGGAGGTAGTAGTTTCAGTCGACGTAGCACTAGTAGTAGTACTACTTGTAGAGGGTGCTGGAAAGCTGACCTTGTTGAAAGTCAATTGGTATCCAGTGTATGAATACGCAGCGCTGGCTTTCAAGTTATTGCCAATAATGGTAAATGTTGTTGTTGAAGGCTCAATAAAGGTCACCATATATACTGATAGCGGAGGATCCGGTTCAGCTACAAGAACGTTTTCTTCAGAGTTTGGAGTCCAGGGGATCATTTGGCTAACCACACTACCACAACGCAAACCAGCAATTGAGAAATCCCATCCAGCACTCTTGAAATTTCTCCCAGTCAGAGCTAGACTTGAAGGTCCAGCTCCGCAGTTAGACACCCAAGTCGAATCTAAGTTCTCAGTTTCATTGTGAAACGTAGACTCAAAAGGGGTATCGGAGAGAGTAAAGTATGCGATATTACCAATCTTAGGAGTACCATCTATACTGGTCACAATACCATTATAGGTTATAGAAATAGTCGAGCTGAACTCAGCTGACTGTGCACCGGCGAATAGCAAACCAAGGAGTAGTTTTGCCGACATCTCGAATAGGAAGAAAACAGGATAGCCGGATTCCGCGAAGGCAACTTATATGTGTTGGAGAATGTTTATCATAGCTGCTCTATATAAAAGAAAAGAGTGAAATAAAATTTGCAGATAAGATTATTAAAGCCATTAACATTAGAGTGAGCCCCACGTGGGCTACAACGTCATTTAGAAAGACAGTGACAGGAACAGTAACAGTAACAGTAACGGTGGCAGTAACAGTAACAGTATCAATCAATAACTATAGTTACAACACAGGAGATACTTGAGCTTTACTACAATTTTATGATAATTCATCACATCGTGTTTTCCCCCTCCATGTTGTTTCGCTTCAATTCCTTGGTAGATCTGTTAATGAAGATGGAAAGATCTTCTGCTCAGCCTCAAGTTGCAGTGAGGCTAGCATGTAGGTATTTTACAAAACTTAATAGCAATCATGAAGATCATAACAAGATCCGGACAGGTTAAGCACAATGATTAAGAATACTTAGATGAAGATATTTACTAGACAAATATTTGTGAAAATATCTAGAGCATTATGCTAATTTTATATACTCCATCTTGATCCTTAATCTTGTGAATATTGTTATGTGAGCAATTGTTTTACTAGTCTTGAGAGGAACTTTCAAAATATTCATTATCAAAAATAAAGCTAATATTAGCGGCTTACTGGCGCCAAGCCGAGAATTTTCTTCATTATCTGATTTTGCAACAACAGAAGTGTATTTTTGTACTCAAAATTACAACGGTTTTTGCAACTCGAATAATATAGTTTTCTTTATTTTAAAGATTTTTATTCACTCTGAACCTGCAAATGCGTCGGAGTACACTATGTGAATGATGTCGATCATTTGGTCTGCAATCCAGAAATTAAAGTGTTTAGTTCCGAACATAACATTTGAGGCTATCATTAAAAAGTAGCTAATACTGTAGCCGAAACATGCGGATGCGTAGTTGCAAAATAGCTTAAAAATAGTTTTTAGCATATTATCATAAAAGCATTTTATGATAATATGGCTGCTTTTAATCGCTATTTTGAGACTACTACAAAGAGATGATATTCAATAATGTCCTTTAGAAAGATCTCATCTGAAGATTGCGGATTCTCTATACTATTTAGTAATGCCGTAATCGAAAGATTTTATCAACAAAGACTGTTAAGTCCTTAGTTTATCCGCAAGAGTTCAATTGGTCTAAATGAAATAGCAAAACTGCTTAAAAATAATAATTAAGTTTAAGCAGATCGTGCCAAGCAGGTTGGTAATGTCAGACAGTAATTTAATTAGGGCTGCCTAATGCAGGTGATGTACAATATTTTCAGAACGTCCAGAACAGCAAAAAGAATAAAGATCGTTTATACTGTATTTTTTTTTTTTTCTCAACTAGTATGTTTCTGATCTATGAACAGGCTGTCCTACAATCACATCCTTTGCTATGCAAATCCACAAAAATGCGCTAAACAACGAATTATACGGCCCAACAACCTACAATTATAGCACCAGAAGTGCAAACCATGTACTCTGATATTGGACATACTATATACTAATTTTTGTCAAACCGAAGAATTTGATCTAATTTCGATCCTAGCTCAAATCTTGGTAACTCCCTTGTCCTTTTCAAGATTGAAGTTGTTGAAAAAATAAGCAATCGTGTGATCAATATCAATTAGGCTACAAAAAGATTAAAATCACACAGAATATATTATATAATAAATTAAAATGGTCTCTTACAACATGAAGAAACACATGGCGAACAAAGCCCAAGAAACAGGAAGCTTGTAACCAGAACTGGGCACAACATGAGTAGGTTGAACAGCTCCAGTAGAAGTTCCTTGGCCGGTGGGTTGCACAGCTCCAGTAGAAGTTTCTTTGTCAGCAGGATGGACACTTCCAGTAGCAGTAGCAGTCTCGGTATACTTAGTATACGGGACAGTAATAGTTTCAGGACACACATCGATGATAGTCTTAGGTCCAACAATGATAGTAGTAGTGTAATCCTTGGGAATAGTAGTGCATGGGCAAACGAAAGGTTTGCAAGTATCGTACTTGCAATAAGTAATAGTCTTGGTGGCAGTGGTAATGCAACCGGTAGTGCAGTCAGTAGCAGTGGTAGTAGTCTCGCAGCCAGTGGAACAGCTGGTGGTAGTGGTGGTAGCAGTCTCAGTCTTGGTAGACGTAACACCATCGGTTGAACCTTTAGTCGTAGTAGCCGATCCAGTGTTGCTAGTAGCAGAGCCAGAAGTGGTAGTTCCAGTCTGGGTAGTCGACGATGAGATGGGTTGAGACGGAGCAGCAAAGACGGAAACTTCCGAGCAACCAGGTCCTCCAATTACACGAACTTCACGTCCACATAAGAAGACATTTTGTTGGCCATTGAATGAAACCGGCTGGTTAGGAACCACAGGAGACGAGATAGGAACAAACTGTTGACGTTTCTCGTTGCCAACATAAGGTTGTTGAACAAGAGTATCACCGCTGATTCCCAAAACACCAACTTCACCATAAATACGAGAAGGAGGGTTTCTGTAAAGCCAAGAAGAGATGGTAGAACTGACTAAAGTGTCGACGTCATTAAGGTAGCCGACAATGGTAGAGTTCTGACGGAGCTCCAAGATTATATCAAATGAAGTAGGCACGGGAGTAGATGACGATGAGCTAGTGATGCTTGTGGTACCAGTGGAGGTAGTACTGGTAGAATCAGTAGAAGTCGTGGAAGTAGTACCAGTGGCAGTCTCAGAAGAGGTAGAACCAGTAGCAGTTTCAGAAGAGGTAGAACCAGTAGCAGTTTCAGAAGAGGTAGAACCAGTAGCAGTTTCAGTGGAAGTAGAGCCAGTGGCAGTCTCAGAAGAGGTAGAACCAGTAGCAGTTTCAGTAGAAGTGGCACTAGTAGTCTCAGAAGAAGTAGATTCAGTAGCAGTTTCGGTGGAAGTAGTACTGGTAGTTTCAGTGGAAGTACTAGTAGTCTCAGTGGAAGTAGTACTAGTAGTCTCAGAAGAAGTAGTACTGGTAGCAGTCTCAGAGGAAGTCGAACTAGAAGTGGTAGTAGGAGCAGGCTCAGGAGAAGGCTGGGGAGGAAATTCCACCGCGAGTATTGTTACCTGGCCTACAGTAAGAACAGTAACTGGGCCTGTGGGTGAGACACTGATACCACGAGAGATAGCAGAAAGAAGCAAAGGATCTAACAAGCTGGACGATCGAACTACCTGTCGGCTTAAGTTATCAGTGTTGACTGGATTGAGTTCATTTTCCACGGCATCTAAGGTCCATTTAATTGCAGAATTCACGTCAGAAACACATTGTAATGGGCTTTCAACTTGTATAGTTTGCGAATCAGCAGGAAATGTCTGTTCACTGCCAAACCCTAGGTAGGTGGTATCGTCGCATTTAGCTACATATTCGCTGGGATCAGTTTCGGAAGGTCCAAAAGTAAAATGGACGACCACAGGTGCATTGGGAAGGAGAAACGAGGTTGAAAAATATTCAGATAGTCCTAATCGTTGCCCGGGCCCGCTATTAATCTGTACCGAAACATATGACTGAAACTCTACGCCGAATGCGAGAGAGAATAGCAGACTATATGCCAGTTTTCCAAACATCTCTAAGAGCGAAAATCAGAATAGTTAAAAATCTCTAGGAGAGTGCCCATATTGGTGCTGATTATATAGCCAATTTAATAGCCGTATTCCTCATTTAGAACAGCTTAAACCTCAAATCTCGCTAAACATTAATTGACAAAGTTGGTTTTTGTTCTAGACACAATCTAACCATACCATTGTAGCAAAACCAACAAACAAGTGCTGGTATAGTTGTTATTCCATAAAAAATGTTTCTGTACTTTTAATTTTATTAATGATATTTGTCGCATATTTTGAACGATATTGGTGAAAATATCTCCGAAACACGGGGCAAATTAAAAAGTACATTGGAAACGGATAAGTGGGGCTCATTCCAAATAAACAGAGTTCAGCGTTCGGCGTTCGGTGTTCGGTGTTTTTCCAATGCCCTTTTTTCAACGGACTTACAAAAAAAAATTAAAAACATGAAAAGCCATCACGTTCTATAACTGAGCTATTTTGCTCTTATATCCAAGTCTAAAACTACAGCAAGAATACCAGGTTCTAATTGAGCACTTTCTGCGAATAATTGTAATGTATTATGAGGCTGTACTGTGTCATTTTACGTTTAGCCTCCATCGCTAAAATTCAACTGGACCAATCAATACCAGTACTTTAAGGCTAATCTAAAAAGAATAAAGACACGCGAGATTCTTAGTTTGATTATAAAATTCTAGTCCAGACTGAATTTTAACGATTAAGACCTATTATTGCATTGCATTAACCGCAAATTAATTAGATCACCAAAAAAGCTGACAATTAAATTAATAGAACTGATACGGCTGGATTACGAACAACGATTAGCTAAGTGCCAATAGTACCAATAATAGTTTATGGAGGTAATACACTGGGCTGGATTCTAGTGTCGGGTACATTAGTTTTTAAAACTACCAATATTTAGTTGTAGAACATTTTAACTATGTGGCTTTAACTAGATGGAAGATCTATTAGTGAAAATAACAAACTAATATATTAAACGTACCGCAAATGATCACTTGAGATATCTTGTACAATAATAAATATGCCCCTTACAACATGAAGAAACACATGGCAAACAAAGCCCAAGAAACAGGAAGTTTATAGGCCGAACTGGGCACGACATGGGTGGGGTATACAGCTCCAGTAGAAGTAACATTGCCAGCAGGATGGACAGTTCCAGTAGCAGTAGCAGTCTCAGTATACTTAGTATACGGGACAGTAATAGTCTCAGGGCATACGTCAATGATAGTCTTAGGTCCAATAATGATAGTAGTGGTGTAATCCTTGGGTATACTAGTGCATGGACAAACAAATGGAGTGCAAGTCTCATACTTGCAATAAGTTATAGTCTTGGTGGCAGTGGTAATGCAACCGCTGGTGCAATCGGTGTCAGTGGCAGTTTTAGTCTTGGTAGTAGTAACAGCATCGGTGGAGCCTTAGCAGAAGTGGAAGATCCAGTGTTGCGAGTAGCAGAACCTGAAGTGGTAGTAGCAGTGCCGGTATGACTAGTAGTAGTAGAAGTAGAAGTACCAGTTTCGGTACTGGTAGTAGATGATGACCTGGGATGAGTAGGAACAGGATAAACAGTAACTTCAGAGCAACCAAGTCCTCCAATAACGTGGACTTCACGTCCACACAAGAAGACAGTCTGTTGGCCATTGAATGAAATCGGTTGATCAAAAACCACAGGAGACGAGATAGGCACGAATTGTTGACGTTTCTCGTTGCCTACATAAGGTTCCTGGACAAGAGTATCACCACTAATTCCTAGAACACCAACCTCGCCGTAAATACGAGAAGGAGGGTTTCTGTAGAGCCAAGAAGAGACAGTGGAGCTAAGTAAGGTGTCAGTGTCGCTAAGGTAGCCGACAATATTATTGTTCTGACGGATCTCCAAGATTATATCAAATGAAGTAGGCACAGGGGTCGATGACGACGAGCTAGTGAGAGTGCCAGTAGAAGACGTTTCGGTGGTAGAGGTCTCAGTGGAAGTAGAGCCAGTAGCAGAAGTAGTGGAAGTAGAGTCAGTGGTAGTATCTGTGGAGGTAGTAGCAGTGCCAGTAGCAGAAGAGGTAGAACCAGTAGCAGTCTCAGTGGAAGTAGAACCAGTAGCAGTTTCAGTGGAAGTAGTACTGGTAGTCTCAGTGGAAGTAGTACCAGTGGCAGTCTCAGTGGAAGTAGATTCAGTGGCTGTTCCGCTTGAGGTAGAACCAGTAGCAGTCTCGGTAGAAGTAGAACCAGTAGAAGTGGCAGTTTCAGTGGAAGTAGAATCAGTAGTAGTTCCGCTTGAAGTAGAACTAGTGGAAGTGGCAGTCTCAGTAGAGGTAGAACCAGTAGTTTCAGTCGAAGTGGTAGGAGTAGTGGTGGGAGTAGTTTCAGTTGAGGTACTAGTAGTGTCCGTGGAAGTACTAGTAGTTTCTGTAGAAGTACTGGTAGTCTCAGAAGAAGTACTAGTAGTCTCAGTGGATGTAGTACTGGTAGTCTCAGAAGAAGTACTAGTCTCTGTAGAAGTACTGGTAGTCTCAGAAGAAGTACTAATAGTCTCAGTGGATGTAGTACTGGTAGTCTCAGAAGAAGTACTAGTCTCTGTAGAAGTACTGGTAGTCTCAGAAGAAGTATTAGTCTCTGTAGAAGTACTGGTAGTCTCAGAAGAAGTACTAGTAGTCGTACTAGTAGTAGTATCAGTACTTGGGGTTGAAGACGGAATGGCGACAGTCTTGAGTGTCATAGGTAAAGTGCTAGCTATAAATTTACCAGGACTATAAGAAGCGCCAGTGGCAAAGAATCGAAAATAATCGACCCCACCGACAGGTTCTAATCCAATATCGAACAGTTGATACATTGTACTAGCACTGAGAACTCCACCTTCAGGTGCTTCATACCACGTTATAGCAGAGACGGTCTCCGTGATACAAGCCAAAGGCTTCTCCAAAGTTATTGAAACATCTGCTAAATTAATATTATCAGTATATCCTATA
Source organism: Tortispora phaffii (assembly GCA_030574555.1). Lineage (NCBI taxonomy): Eukaryota > Fungi > Ascomycota > Trigonopsidomycetes > Trigonopsidales > Trigonopsidaceae > Tortispora > Tortispora phaffii. Next base: position 46,862 of record JAJMFE010000032.1, on the reverse strand, counting down.
TAACCGCCTTCCGGGCAAGAAGCAAGCCAGTTTGGACTGACGATTGTATCATCGAAAGTGGCAATAAACTCGTCGTCCTCTTCCGGGACAAAATAGTTTGACTCTTCGTATAGTTCATTTTTTATGAAAAAATCATACGACTCAACTTCGATCGAAACACCAGCTTGAAACGTGTCTGCCTGTGTATACGAGAACAGCAACCCCAACAGTAGGTTGACGGACAACATGATTAAGAAGATAATGGTAAATTCAAATTTTGGCAGAGACTTTATATATAGCTGACTGTCAAGAAAAGTTACCCCATTTGAATTGAAAAAACTAAATAGGTTTTGTAAATCAAATTTAAACCACTGGAGTAAATCTCTTAGGCTCCATCGACATTGAACCGCAGAAACTGTAAGATTAGTTACAACGCAGGTTTGCGAGTTATGCTATTGTGTTGTAAGTATTCATTATCATTTGTTTTTTATTGTTTGGCCTCATTTCTCTAGTAGCCTTGTGTATCAAGGTAGAAAGTGAAAAACATTCTTGGTTAGTCTCAAGTTGCTGTTGAGGCTAATAATTACTTCACAAAACTTAATAGCAATCATGAGCATCACAGTGGTTAAGCACAATGGTTAAGAATACTTAGCTGTGGACTTTTACCAGACGAATATATCTAGAAATATTTAGAGCATTTAACAGATTTTAAATGCTTTCTCTTGACCATTTGTGAATATTGTTATATGAACAACTCTTTCACGAGTCTCGACAGAACTTTCAGAAATGCATCGTCGAAATAAAGTTACTGATTGACGGTGTGTGACACACGTGATTACAGAGAGTGTTTCGGCTCCGATTGGGAAGTAAACAAAAACTTATACCAAATCTTTGTGTAGTACTTTGATAAATCCCGCAGAGAAGTCGATAATGACTTATGCAAATAAGTCTCTATCTGTATTGTAGTGTATTCGAAATACAGCCATATATACCATACATAAAGTGTGTCCCTATATTTTGTATAATCTACAAAACGAAAAGAAAACTACCTGTTTCATGAAGTAGATTCCATGCTATCACCACGGTCATCAAAAATACTTGTACAGGAATTATCTCAATTCATTTTGTCGATTTAAGGCTGCCATTTGAAGAAACTTAGATAATTCAGCTATATGTTCTTGCTCAATATGGCCGAACGATTAAAGCGAGAACTTCGAAATCTCTTCCCCTCTGGCGCTAATTTCAGAAAATTTTGAATATGCTTCTAACCATGTAAAAAGTACATATTTTTTTGATAAGAAATGAGTATATCACTATGCCAAACTACTGTGTTCAAAGGAGAATGTCGTCACTGGACACAAAAAATGAAGCGTCATCGACAACTAGTCGTCTAATACTACTCCTAATACTTCGGCGAACAGGAGCCATGAAAAGACTTGAACTTTCGATCAAATAAGCTCTAAAGCTTATAGTTTAATTGAAATTAAGCTCGAATATGCCGAAATAGGGTTAAAAACCTTATTTCAAATCTCCGCAAAACACCCCTTTTTACCGTATTTTTCGGGTATCTTTGCTTATAGCAGCCGCACCAGTGAATCAATTTTTATTTAAATTGCATTTTTGTATAGAGAAAATGTCAAAGATTCTATTGGTATGATTATTTTGCGCTAAAAAGCCGTTTTTGGAAAAACGGCCTAAAATAAGCTTTTTCGATGCCCTCATGCTATTGGTCGATAATTTTAGAATTTAAACGTTAAACGTTAATAAAATAGCTGAAACCTTATAGATTTTTCCACCTGGCAGCTAAACCAAACGATTATCCATAATAAAAATAATTTGAAAAAAATCGCGTGAATTGAGGAAAAATAGACAAATATTAATTTAGTATATATCTGGCCATAGTAGAGCAGGAAACGAAGAAATAGTGGAAAAATAAGCTCAAAAATATACTTTTGAGATAACTCTAAGCCCAAAGAAGTAATTCCAAAAAGTATACCCAAGACTAGCTTTAGTCGAGGTGCTATGATTAGTCAAGCACAAACGTTAAACTGGTTAAGCCTTACGATTCCTGAGTTAAATTGGGTTTGCAATTTCGATTCGAATAACTCCAGTTTAATAGATTTATTCTCAAAATCAGTTAGAAAAGACACACTCTCTGCAGATTTTCGCAATCTAGACTGTAGCTATTTGTTTTAATAAGAAAAAATACCGACTCTTATAAGCAATCTTTTCCTAACTTCAAGATAACTTGAATCCTGGACTAATTGTTGTTAGATACTTCGGCTGATATATATAAATATGACGTTAAATAATCCTATACTACTTTTTGAATTTAAAACTTTTCTTTGACTCAATACCTTTTTGCAAATCATGGTAACTGTTTTGTGTTACAGTGAGGTTGATGTTGGTGAGAAAAAAACTAACGTGAGATATATCAACTAGACTACAAACAGATTAAAAAATCACACAGAATATATTATATGATAGATTGGAATGGTCTCTTACAACATGAAGAAACACATGGCGAATAAAGCCCAAGAAACAGGAAGCTTGTAGCCAGAACTGGGCACGACATTGGTGGGGTAGACAGCTCCAGTAGAAGTCTCTTTGTCTGCAGGACGAACACTTCCAGTAGCAGTAGCAGTCTCAGTATACTTGGTATACGGGACAGTAATAGTTTCAGGACATACATCAATGATAGTCTTAGGTCCAACAATGATAGTGGTAGTGTAATCCTTGGGTATAGTAGTGCATGGGCAAACGAAAGGAGTGCAGGTTTCATACTTGCAGTAGGTAATAGTCTTGGTGGCAGTAGAAGCACAACCGGTAGTGCAATCAGTAGCAGTGGTGGTAGTCTCGCAGCCAGTGGAACAGCTAGTGGTAGTAGTTGTAGCAGTTTCAGTCTTGGTAGAGGTGACACCACCAGTAGTAGAAGTATCAGAGCCAGTGTTGCTAGTAGCAGAGCCAGAAGTGGTAGTTCCAGTCTGGGTAGTCGACGATGAGATGGGTTGAGACGGAGCAGCAAAGACGGAAACTTCCGAGCAACCAGGTCCTCCAATTACACGAACTTCACGTCCACATAAGAAGACATTTTGTTGGCCATTGAGTGAAACCGGCTGGTTAGGAACCACAGGAGACGAGATAGGCACAAACTGTTGACGTTTCTCGTTACCCACATAAGGTTGCTGGACAAGAGTATCACCGCTGATTCCAAGAACACCAACTTCACCGTAAATACGAGAAGGAGGTTCTCTGTAGAGCCAAGAAGAGACAGTGGAGCTGACTAAAGTCTCGACGTCATTAAGGTAGCCGACAATAGCAGAATTCTGACGGAGCTCCAAGATTATATCAAATGAAGTAGGCACAGGGGTCGATGACGACGAGCTAGTGATGCTAGTGGTACCAGTGGAGGTAGTACTGGTAGAATCAGTAGAAGTCGTAGAAGTAGAACCAGTGGCAGTCTCAGAAGAGGTAGAACCAGTAGTCTCAGAAGAGGTAGAACCAGTGGTCTCAGAAGAAGTAGATTCAGTAGCAGTTTCGGTGGAAGTAGAGCCAGTAGTAGTCTCGGTAGAAGTAGATTCAGTGGCAGTCTCGGTGGAAGTAGAACTAGTGGTAGTGACAGTCTCAGTAGATGTAGGAATACTCGAGGTCATAGTCGGAATTTCGACATTCAGTAGGGTGATAGCAGATGAAGCAACTACTATGTATTCCGCAGCATCGTAAGCAAGGGTACTGGCAATGCCTATGGCAGCAGTAAAGTGAAGATCCATATTCACTAAGTCAAATTGTGTCTGTTCATACCTAGTACTAGCACTGAGAACTCCGCCTTCAGGCACTTCATACCAAGTTATAGCTGAAGCGGTTTCCGTGACACAAGCAAAAGCATTTTGGAAAGTTACTGTACTTGGTAATGGAACACTATCAGCATATCCAAAATAACCGCCACTCTCGCAAGAAGCAAGCCAGTTTGGACTGGCAATTGTATCGTCGAACGTGACATTATATGAATTCTTAAGCGGAGCATACTCAAAATAATTTGTAGCAGCATCGACTATCTTATTTTGTATGCTAGCTTCATCACCTTTTATTTCAACATGAATAGGAGCTTCAAACGATTCTGCCTGCGCATATGAGAACAGCAAACCCAAGAGTAGTTTGACGGACATCTTGAAGAGTAAGATAATGGTAATTTCGGATTTGGCAGTGGCTTTATATATAGCGGAATGTCAAGAAAAGCCGCCCCATTTAGATTAAAAAAGCTAAATAGGTTTTATTGATCAAATTTAAGCCACCGGAGTAAACCTCTTTGGCACAAGCGACATTGAACCGCAGAAACTGTAAGATTAGTTACAACACAAGTTGTCAAGTTTTCTTATTGTGTGATAAGTATTCATTATCTTTTGTTTTCTATTTTTCCATATTGTTTGGCTTCAATCCCTGGTAGACTTGTTTATGAAAGTGGAAAGTGGAAAACATTCTTGTTCAGCCTCAAAATGCTGTTGAGGCTAGTAATTATTCTACTAAACTTAATAGCAATCATGAGCATCACAGTGGTTAAGCACAATGGTTAAGAATTCTTAGCTGTGGATATTAACAAGACGAATAATTCTGAAAATATTTAAAATACTTAGCAGATTTTAAATGCTTTCTCTTGACCATTTGTGAATATTGTCATATGAACAACTCTTTCACGAGTCTCGACAGGACTTTCAGAAATGCATCGTCGAAATAAAGTTATTGATTGACGGTGTGTGACACACGTGATTACAGAGTGTTAGAATATCGGAACGGGCTTATGAAACCTTGCTTGCATAGCAACGCGTGAATGGACGTGACATAGCTTGCCAAGCATTCCTAAGGGTTTAAGGTTTAGATGTGGTTTCTCGGATAATATAAATAGGGGTACTTTACTACCTATCGAACATATAACCAACAACGAACAAGAACGAACTAGAACCGAGTTTACCAATTTTTAGTCTTATCATTGGTTGAGGTTTTCTTCTCTTTTTCTTTCCTCAATACATACGTATAATTCTATTTAACTTTCGTAGACTAAGTCTTCCACTCATAATCTTATTCTAACACAGAGAGTTTTTCGGCTCCGATTGGGAAGTAAACAAAAACTTATACCAAATCTTTGTGTAGTACTTTGATAAATCCCGCAGAGAAGTCGATAATGACTTATGCAAATAAGTCTCTATCTGTATTGTATTGTATTCGAAATACAGCCATATATACCATACATAAAGTGTGTCCCTATATTATATATAATCTACCGAAGAAAAGAATACCACCTGTTTCATGAAGTAGATTCCATGCTATCACCACGGTCATCAAAAATTCTTCTACAGGAGTTATCTCAATTCATTTCGATGATGTAACACTGTCATTTGCAAAGCTCTGGAAATTCAGCTATATGTTCTCGCTCAATATGGCCGAGCGGTTACGGAAAGAGACTTCTAATCTTTTTTCTTCTGGCGCACAGTTTCCTGAAATCTGAACATTGCTTCTCGAACCATGCTAGAAGTAGAATTGAGTATCTGACTTTGATAAAATACTATGTTCAAGGATTTTGATGTCAACGTTGTTGAACACGCATGTGAAAAATGCCATTAAACAATAGCTGTTTAAAACTACTACTGCTACTGTATTACCAGACGAGACATGAGAAGCCTTGAACTTTCGATCCATTAAGCTCTAAAGCTTATAGTTTAATTGAAATTAAGCTCGAATATGCCGAAATAGGGTTAAAAACCTTATTTCAACTGTCCGCAGAACACCCTTTTTTACCGTATTTTTCGGGTATTTTTGCGTATAGCAGCCGCACCTCTGAATCAATTTTTATTTAAATTGCATTTTTGTATAGAGAAAATGCCAAAGAATCCATTGGTATGATTATTTTGCGCTAAAAAGCCGTTTTTGGAAAAACGGTCTAAAATATACTTTTTCGATGCCCTATTTTTATTGGTTGATAATTTTAGAATTTAAGCGTTAAAAGTTAATAAAATAGCTGAAACCTTATAGATTTTTCCACCTAGCAGCCAAACAAAAAGATTATCCATAGTAAAAATAATTCGAACAAAATCGCGCAAATTACAGAAAAATAAACGGATATTAAATTACTATATATCTGGCCATTGTAGAGCAGGAAATGAAGAAATAGCGCAAAAATAAGCTCAAAAATATACTTTTGAGATAACTCTAAGCCCAAAGAAGTAATTCCACAAAGTCAATCTAAGAATAGCTTTAGGCGAAGTGCTGTGATTAGTCGAACACAAACGTTAAACTGGTTAAGCCTTACGATTCCTGAGTTAAATTTTGCTTGCAATTTATATTTGGATGACTCCAGTTTAATAGATTTATGCTCCAAATCAGTTAGAAAAGACACACTCTCTACAGATTGTCGCAATATAGGCTGTAGTTATCTATTTGTATCCGAAAAAAGTACCGACTATCATTTGTAATCTTTCTAACTTCAAGATAACTAGAAGCTTGTATTAATTGTTGTTAGCCTATGCCATAATAAAAACAGGGCTCAAAAAATAAAGTCGTAGAGTTTCTTACAACATAAAGAAACAAATAGCAAACAATGTCCAAGAAACAGCAAGTTTAGAGGCTGAACTAGGCACATCATTGGTAGGATAGACAGCTCCAGTAGAAGTCTCTTTGTCTGCAGGACGGGCAGTTCCAGTAGCAGCAGCAGTATAATTAGAATACGGAATAGTCATCGTCTCAGGACATACATCAATGATAGTCTTGGTCCAACAATGATAGTGGTAGTGTAGTCATGAACAGACGAACGAAGTACAAGTCTCGTACTTGCAGCAGGTAATAGTTTTGATGGCAGTGACAATGCAGCCGGTTGAGCAATCGGTGTCGGTAATAGTGACAACATCTTAGTGGAAGTGACAGGTCCAGTGTTGCGAATAGCAGACCCAGTCTGGCTAGGAGATGGAACAGAAGAACTGTACCGGTTCCGGTAGTGGTAGTAGACGAAGTATTGTCAGAAGGAACGGGGACTACCGAAGTTCAGGGCAGCCAAGTCCTCCAATCACGCGGACTTCATTTCCACACAAGAAGACAATTTGTTGGCCATTGAATGAAACCGGCTGATTAGGAACAACCGGAGACGAGATAGGCACAAACTCTTGACGTTTCTTGTTACCTACAAAAGGGTGCTGAACAAGAGTATCACCGCTAATTCCTAAGACGCTGATCTCGCCGTAAATACGAGAAGGGGGCTCTGTAGAGCCAAGAAGAGATCGTAGAGCTGACTAAAGTGTCGACGTCATTAAGGTAGCCGACAATGGTAGAGTTCTGGCGGATCTCCAAGATTATATCAAATGAAGTAGGCACAGGAGTTGACAACGTATAGCTAGTGAAAGTGCCAGTAGTAGAGGTCGAGGTCGTAGACTCAGTAGATGTACTAGTTACTAGTAGGATCAGTAGCAGTGGTACTGGTAGTATCAGTAGAAGTGGTACTAGTAGTATCAGTAGAAGTGGTACTAGTAGTATCAGTAGGTCTAGGCGGAACTGTCACATATGCCACAGTCGCAGGATGAGCCGCCACTTCGAATGGCATCTTCACAGTCATATCACCGGCAATAAACCTTGTGGCAGAATGAGTGTGTCTATACGAGGATACATCAAATACAGATAGCTGAGATGACGTTTGGGCAGAGAGATATCGTCCGTCCGCAATCGGTACCCATGTCATTGCCAACTTCTTGTCAAATACGCAAGCCATCGGGTTCGACAATTTCAGCCACTTATTACTGAAGACTTCAGGTGAGTGTCCTATGTAACCACCTTCAGGGCATTTTGCAAGATAATTGGGGTATACGAGTGAATCGTCGAACGACGCCCAAAAAGGCTCAGGCTCGGTACTAGCAATAAAGTAGGTCCGATTCTCATCAACATATTCTTCAATAATTTCGTGCCTGGAACCGTGGTACCTGATGCCAACTTGAGCAGTGAACTCGTGGGACTGCGCACCGGCAAATAGCAAGCCAAGCAGTAGTTTGACGAACATCTTAAAGAGCAAGAAAGATATTGGTAACGACGAAAGACGAATTCGACAAGGGGACAATGTGACAATGGTTTATATATTGTGGAATGTGCAACTGTTCTTCCCCACTCAAATCGGAAAGCTTATATTATACCACGTGTGCGGCTTTGCCTGCGGGTGAAGTTACTTAGTAAATCTAAATACGTCCACAAGTGGGTAAAGTATCTAATAGATGAACACTTATAACCTCTACGATTAATAGCGGGAGTACTAGTCAATTTAATGAGAGTACTAATAATAATAATAATAATAATAATAATAATAACGGGGTGATCTTCAGAACTGGTAAAACAATAAAAGTAAATGTATGTAAAAAATAGTAAGCAAAAGATGAAGATGAAGGTAGAAAGAAGAGTTCGGTCTAAAGTACAACTCTGGTTTCTATGGAAACCGGTGTTAGCCTTAAACTAATCTTCGTTGGGACTCTGAGGTCGTATTCGGCACACGCGTTTTCTTATTTTTAAAGTTTGAGGTCTACAAAATGCACGAAAGGAGTGGCTGTAACAGCTCTGCAATAATAAGATTATTTCCATAAATAAAGTTGTTCTGTAGTGCTTTTCGCTAAGTAAGAATTGTTCTATGCTATTCGGCAGTAAGAAGGTTATATCCTATATTGGTCTGTAGCGTGGCTGGGGTTCAATTTCATCATGTAACGTTAGTGTTAGAGCAGACTAGTATGTAAGGATTAATATCATACAATACACTAGTTTAATACTTTTATTCAACTCCGGTCCTATTTGCAAATCTTGGATACTCTATTGTACTACTTCAAGGTTGAAGTTGTTATGAAAGTAAACTATCGTGTGATCAATATACCAACTAGGTTACAAAAAGATTAAAAGTCACATAGAGTATATTCTAGAATGAAATGAAATGGTCTCTTACAACATGAAGAAACACATGGCGAATAAAGCCCAAGAAAAGGGAAGCTTATAGCCAGAACTGGGCACGACATGAGTAGGTTGAACAGCTCCAGTAGAAGTTTCTTGGCCGGTAGGTTGCACAGCTCCAGTAGAAGTTTCTTTGTCGGCCGGCCGGACGCTTCCAGTAATTGTGGCAGTCTCAGTATACTTGGTATACGGGACAGTAATAGTTTCAGGACATACATCAATGATGGTCTTAGGTCCAACAATGATAGTAGTGGTGTAGTCCTTCGGCACAGTAGTGCATGGGCAAACGAAAGGAGTGCAAGTCTCATACTTGCAATAGGTAATAGTCTTGGTGGCAGTAGTAGCGCAACCGGTAGTGCAGTCAGTAGCAGTGGTAGTTGTCTCGCAGCCAGTGGAACAGTTAGTGGTGGTGGTGGTAGCAGTCTCAGTCTTGGTAGAGGTAACACCACCAGTAGTAGAAGTAGCAGAGCCAGTGTTGCTAGTATCAGTTCCAGTTTGAGTAGTAGACGATGACGTGGGTTGAGAAACAACAGGATAAACAGTAACTTCAGAGCAGCCAGATCCTCCAATAACGCGAACTTCACGTCCACATAAGAAGACATTTTGTTGGCCATTGAATGAAACCGGCTGGTTAGGAACCACAGGAGACGAGATAGGCACAAATTGTTGACGTTTCTCGTTACCAACATAAGGTTGCTGAACAAGAGTATCACCGCTAATTCCAAGAACACCAACTTCACCGTAAATACGAGAAGGAGGGGCTCTGTAGAGCCATGAAGAGACAGTGGAGCTGACTAAAGTGTCGACGTCATTAAGGTAGCCGACAATATTATTGTTCTGACGGAGCTCCAAGATTAAATCAAACGAAGTAGGCACGGGGGTCGATGACGATGAGCTGGTGATGCTAGTGGTACCAGTGGAGGTAGTACTGGTAGAATCAGTAGAAGTCGTGGAAGTAGTGGAAGTAGAGCCAGAAGTGGAGCCAGAAGTGGAGCTAGAAGTGGAACCAGTGGCAGTCTCAGAAGAAGTAGAACCAGTAGCAGTCTCGGTAGAAGTAGAACCAGTAGCAGTCTCGGTAGAAGTAGAACCGGTGGTAGTTTCAGTGGAGGTAGAACCAGTGGTAGTTTCAGTAGAAGTGGTACCGGTGGTAGTCTCAGTAGATGTAGTCTCAGTAGAAGTAGAACCGGTGGTAGTTTCAGTAGATGTAGTCTCAGTAGAAGTGGTAGTAGTCTCAGTAGAGGTAGCACTGGTTGAAGTAGAAGAGGAAGTAGGAATTTGAACAGACTCAAAGGAAAATGGAAACTGCCTTAGACTATATCCTGCAACCGGTTCGACCTCATCGGCAACGATGTTAATGAGAAGAGTTTGAGATTTTTCACTGTTAAGCGCGTTTTGAAACATTGGTTGGGTAAACTGAGCTTGAAGATATCCTCCAGTGTTCAACCATGTTACTGGATTTGTTGGTTCCGTGTGACAAACCAGAGCAAATTCTGCTGTTACGTCAACCATTCCGGGAGTATCGGTATCTCTGACTTCAATATTTAACTGTTGAATAATCGAAAGTGTCCCACCACTAGCACAAGTTGCCTTCCACACTTCAGGTTGATCTGTTAAATCGAAAGTAACAGGAACTTTGTCTACAGCCGAAGCACGAGTAAAATATTCCAGGCCAGACCCATGAACCGCGGTTAAGCCAATTGGGAATCCATCGGACATTCCTTGGAGCTCGGCAAAGAAACTTGCGCTTGCTCTCAAGCAGAGTAGTAAAGCAGATAATAGTTTGAAAGTCATTATCTCAGTAGAATAACAGAAAACAAAAAAAACCCTTCTTAGGTTTTATAGTCCTAATGCCCTACAAATGAGGCTGAAAATGTTGGAACACTAAGTTTCACATTTAGGTTTTGGTCCAGGAAACCTTATTACATAAGGTTTCGGCCCAGACCAGCCCTATGTGACCATAGTGTGCCTTATGAGAGAATTGGGAAAGTGCCAGTCACGTTGTAGAGAATATAGACCCCGGTGTTTTTACTCACGATCAACTAGAGGCGTTCTAGGTAATCTATTACGCTAGGTCTGAGGTTTTTTCCTATACTAGCGTAGAGTCGTATATATTAAAGCCAGCTTGGACTCACAGAGTTCCAACAGAAAACACTATGTCTGCAGCCGCATTCCAGTCATCGCAGCCGAACACATAGTGTTTTCAGCCTCGTTGTAGGAATGCAAACGAGACTATTGAACAAAGAAGATATACAAAATTATTGGTATAATATAACCTTCCATTATCCAGTGTATAGCATTCTGTCACAAGTGAGTCTAGGAACATTTAATTGGTAGCATGCGATTCTAGGAAACGAATAAAACTTCCGCAATAAAACTTAGCTTATTTCCCTTAGCATTCCTGCCTGCTCACCCTTGTGCGGCTGCTCTCTCTGCCTTTATAAAATCGGTTCGGAAGCTTTATGATAGAGAAAAACTAATACTGAAGTACACGTAAATCTTTAACGTAACGTAATTATTTGTTACGTCTTCTGTAGTGGAAATCAGCCAGGTTGTCCTGTGGAATATCTAATCGATGAACAGCATCGATGCCGATCTTCGACTGAAATTGGCTTAGTATTCGAGTATTGTTGGAACCCAGTGAGTCCAAGCTGGCTTTTTCTATTATAGATTGTACGGCTCTACGAAGAATCAGGAGAAAAACCTCTGACCAAGCTCAATCGATGTAATATCAATCGCGCTTGCAAGATCAGAGTAAAAACCATAGTATTATTGTCTACAGCGTGACTGGCACTTGCCCAATTCTCTACAAGGCACACTAAGGTTGCATAGGGCTGGTCAGGCGGAAACCTTAATGGAATAAGGTTTCCTGGACCAAACCTAAACGTGAAACCTAGTGTTCCAACAAGTATTCCACACTTTAATTTATTCAATAAACTATATCTTGGTACGATACGATAAACTAATATTTGAAAACACAATAATTTAATATGTAGTAAAATATATGTTCAAACAAACACCTTTATATCTTAAATAACGATAGACAATTTCTTACAACATGAAGAAACATATGGCGAATAAAGCCCAAGAAACAGGAAGCTTGTAGCCAGAACTGGGCACGACATTGGTAGGATGAACAGCTCCAGTAGAAGTTCCTTGGCCGGTCGGTTGAACAGTTCCAGTAGAGGTTTCTTTGTCGGCAGGATGGACAGTTCCAGTAGCAGTAGCAGTCTCGGTATACTTAGTATATGGGACAGTAATAGTTTCAGGGCACACATCAATGATAGTCTTAGGTCCAACGATGATAGTAGTAGTGTAATCCTTGGGAATAGTAGTGCATGGGCAAACAAAGGGAGTGCATGTTTCATACTTGCAGTAGGTAATAGTCTTGGTGGCAGTGGTAATGCAACCGGTAGTGCAGTCAGTAGCAGTGGTGGTAGTCTCGCAGCCAGTGGAACAGCTAGTAGTGGTGGTGGTAGCAGTTTCAGTCTTGGTAGAGGTAACACCATCGGTTGAACCTGTAGATGAAGTGGTAGTCTGTGTGGTAGACGAGATGGGTTGAGAGAGAGCAGCAAAGACAGTAACTTCAGAGCAGCCGGATCCTCCAATTACGCGGACTTCACGTCCACACAAGAAGACATTCTGCTGGCCATTGAATGAAATCGGCTGGTTAGGAGTCACAGGAGACGAGATAGGAACAAACTGTTGACGTTTCTCGTTACCGACATAAGGCTGCTGAACAAGAGTATCGCCGCTGATTCCAAGAACACCAACCTCGCCATAAATACGAGAAGGAGGCGATCTGTAGAGCCAAGAAGAGACAGTAGAGCTGACTAAAGTGTCGACGTCATTAAGGTAGCCGACAATATTATTGTTCTGACGGAGCTCCAAGATTATATCTAATGAAGTAGGCACAGGAGTCGATGACGAAGAGCTAGTGATGCTAGTGGTACCAGTCGAGGTAGTACTGGAAGAATCAGTAGATGTGGTACCAGTGGTAGTACCAGTAGATGTAGAGCCAGTGGCAGTACCAGTAGATGTAGAACCAGAAGTAGTATCTGTAGAGGAAGTGCTTGTAGTGTCCGTGAAGGTAGGACTAGTAGTATCTGTGGAGGTAGGACTAGTAGTATCTGTGGAAGTAGTACTAGTAGTGTCCGTAGAGGTACTACTTGTGGTGTCCGAGGAAGTAGTAATAGTAGTGGGTGTCGGAAAGCTGACATCGTTGAAAGTCAATGGGTACTCAGTGTAAGCATACGCAGAGGCTACAGAAATACTATAGCCAATAATGGTAAAGGTCGTTGTTGAAGGTTCATGGAACGTCACCATATATACCGAATACGGAGGGTCAGGATTAGCTTCAAGAGCGGTTCCTTCAGAGTCTGGCTGCCAGGGGATGAGTCGTGCTCTGTTATTTGTACACTTCAGACCACGAAGACTGAAAGAGTATCCATACTGCGTGAAATCTGAACCAATCCAGCCTAGAGATGAAGCATTAGACCCGCAATGGGAAACCCAGTTAGGGGCAGAAAGGGTTTCATTATCAAACGTAGACTCATAAGGGGTGTCGGAGACAGAATAGTAGTTAAAAGCACCATCTGAAGAATAGGCCATTCCTATACTAGTCTCAATACCATTATAGGTTACAGAAATAGTAGAGCTGAAATTAGCAGATTGTGCGCCGGCAAAAAACAAACCAAGGAGTAGTTTTACCGACATCTCGAATAAGAAGAAAACAGGATATTCGGATTCCGTATAGGCAACTTATTTATACTGGAAAATCTTAATCATACCCGCTCCATATAAAAGAAATTATAATAAAATTTGCTGATAAGATTATTTAAGCCATTAGAGTAAGCCCCACGGGTTACAACGACATTAGAAAGACAACGACAGGAATAGAAACAATAATAATAATAATAACTTTAGTTACCACACAGGAGATACTCGTGCTTTATTACCGTGTCATGAATATTCATCACATCGTGTTTTTCTTTTTTTTTTCCCCCCTTGTTTTCCCCCTCTATGCTGTATGGGCTTCAATTCTCTGGTAGATTTGTTAATGAAGGTGGAAAGACCTTCTGCTCAGCCTCAAATTTAGGGAAGAGTGTTGTTATTTCAATTAACTTAATTGCACAGTTGAAGATCTTGCGAGACTCACAGTGGCTAAGCAATCCTTAATTATACAGATTTGCTAGACAACTATTTAGGAACAAAATTATAAAGTATTTGGCTAATTTTACATACTCTGTCTCGACGAGTAATTTTGTGAATACTTTTGTGTGAGCAATTTCTCTACTAGTCTCGACGGGAACTTTAATAATATTTATGATCAAAAATAAAGTTAATATTAACTGCTTACTGGGACCAAGCCGGAAAGCTTCTTGATTATCCGATTTTGAATCAACAAAAGGATTTTGTATTAAAAAAAATTATGATGGTTTTTGCGACTTGAGTAATATGTCTTTCCCAATTTCAAAAACGTTTTCACTCAGAACCAGCATATGCTTGGGAGTTAACTTTCTAGATGATATCGATCTTTGGTCTGTAATCCAGATTAAACTGTTTAGAGTACCAAACATAACATTTGAGGCTATCATTGAAAATAGCCAGTGCTTCAACCGAAAGATGCGAAATAATGTAACTGCAAAATAACTTAAAAATAGTTTCTCAACATATTGCCATAAGATATTTCTTGTTTGGCTGCTTTTCATCGCTATCATGATACTACCGTGAGATGTTGTTCAATAAAGTCATTTAGAAAGATCTCATCTCTAAATTACAGATCGTTAATAGTATTTAGTAATGCTTGTGGAACTCTAAGTTTCACATTTAGGTTTTGGTCCAGTTAGAACTCAGTGAGTCCAAGCTGGCTATTTAGTACGACTCTACTAGAAGATAGGGGAAAAAAAAAACCCAATCTCGTAACAAGTTGGTAAAGTAACTCTTACTTCCGCCTCACCCAGATTGGAGTAAGAAACCTGGGTATATACCAATCTACGCGTGACAAGTACTTCCCCAATTCTCCGCCCGGTATTCCGGTTCCACATAGAGTTAGGTCGGCAGCAACCTTATATGCATAAGCTTCCCGAAGTAAACCCTAATGTGAAACCCAGAGTTCCAACAGGTCCGAGAAACCGTATTCTCACAAAGTTTCCGCCTCAGTGTTGGAACTCTGTGAGTCCAAGCTGGCTTTTTGAATAAAATACGACACTACAACGAAATAGGAAAAGAACCTCTGACCTAGCTCAATAAATAGTTATCTAAGTCACCTATAGTTGATCGGAGTAAGAAACCGGGGTTTTGTTGTCTTCAACGTGACTGACACTTGCCAAATTCTCTACAAGGCACACTAAGGTCACATAGGGCTGGACCAAACATAAATGTGAAACCTAGTGTTCCAACAAGTATGATGATCAAGTTTAAACAGATAGTGCCAAGCATTAGATGTGCATTAGAAATGACAGACAGTAATTTAATTAGGGAAACCTAATGCAGTGATGCACAATATTTTGAGAGCGTCCAGAACAGTAAGAAAATCGAAGATCATTTTTTTTTTTGTAAACTTTTTCCAACTGGTACGCTTTTGATCTATGAACAAGCTGTCCTTCCATAGCATTCTTTGCTATGTGAATTCACAAGAATGCGTTAAACAACTCATTGTACTGTCTGTATAACAACCTACAAATGTAGTATCAGCAATACATGTCATATACGATAAGGTGAGATATACTATATACTAATTTGAGTCAAACCGAAGAGTTCTACTTAATTTCCGTCCTATTTGCAAATCTTGGATACTCTATTGTACTACTTCAAGGTTGAAGTTGTTATGAAAGCAAACTATCGTGTGATCAATATACCAACTAGGTTACAAAAAGATTAAAATCACATAGAGTATATTCTAGAATGAAATGAAATGGTCTCTTACAACATGAAGAAACACATGGCAAATAAAGCCCATGAAACAGGAAGTTTATAGCCAGAACTGGGCACGAAGTGAGTAGGTTGAACAGCTCCAGTAGTAGTCTCTTTGTCGGCTGGACGGACACTTCCAGTAGCAGTAGCAGTAGCAGTCTCAGTATACTTGGTATACGGGACAGTCATGGTCTCAGGACAAACATCAATGATAGTCTTAGGTCCAACAATGATAGTGGTAGTGTAATCCTTCGGTACAGTAGTGCATGGACAAACAAATGGAGTACAGGTTTCATACTTGCAGCAGGTAATAGTCTTGGTAGCAGTGGTAATGCAACCGGTTGTGCAATCGGTGTCGGTAGCAGTTTTAGTCTTGGTAGTAGTAACAACATCGGTTGAACCTTTAGTAGAAGTAGCAGATCCAGAGCTGCGAGTAGTAGAGCCTGAAGTGGTAGTACCAGTGCCGGTATGGCTAGTAGAACCAGAAGTAGAAGTAGTAGTAGCAGTGCCGGTATGACTAGTAGAAGAAGAAGTAGAAGTTCTAGTTCCGGTAGTGGTAGTAGACGAAGTATGCTCAGAAGGAACAGGGTCTACTGAAACTTCGATACAACCAGGTTCTCCGACCATATGCAGTTCACGTCCACACAAGAAGACATTTTGTTGGCCATTGAATGAAATCGGTTCATTAGGAGTCACAGGAGACGAGATAGGAACAAACTGTTGACGTTTCTCGTTGCCGACATAAGGCTGCTGGACAAGCGTATCACCCAAGACTCCCAAGACACCAATATCACCATAAATGCGAGAAGGAGAATCTCTATAGAGCCAAGAAGACTCGGTGGGACCCACCAAAGTGTCCGCAGGGTCGAGATAGCCAAGAGTGGTAGAGTTCTCACGGATCTCCAAGATTATTTCAAGCGAGGTAGACACAGGAGTAGACGACGATGCGCTGGTGAGATTGCCAGTAGTGGAGGTTGAGATCGTAAACTCAGTAGAAGTAGTGAAAGTAGAACCAGTGGCAGTTTCAATGGAAGTAGCACTAGTAGTTTCAGTGGAAGTAGTTCTGGTAGTATCAGTAGAACTGGCACTAGTAGTTTCAGTGGAAGTAGTACTAGTAATCGTACTAGCGGTAGTATCAGTATTTGAGGTTAAAGAAGGAGCGGTGACAGTCGCAAAAGATACAGAACCGGTCGTAACATTATAATCATTAGTATTATACTCAATGCCAGTGGCAATTAGTTCATGATAAGCGCGATCACCGACAACTGTATAAAGCGGCAATTCATATTGAGTGCTAGCACTGAGAGCTCCATCTTCAAGTACTTCATACCACGTTATAGCTGAAGCGGTTCGCGCGACACAAACCAAAGGCTTCTCTAAAGTTACTAAATAACCTGCTAGATAAAGATTATCAGTATATTCTAAATAACCGCCTTCCGGGCAAGAAGCAAGCCAGTTTGGACTGACGATTGTATCATCGAAAGTGGCCGTAAAATTATTGTTAGAGGTAGGCACAAAATAGTTTGAGTGATCTTCGTACAGTTCATTTGCAATAGAAAACAGCACGGTCATACCCAGCAATTCTGATCATAACCTCAGCATCAAACTGAATTGACTGCACACAGCTAAACAGCAAACCAAAGAGTCTGATGGACAACATTTTGGCTAAGAGGATGATGGTTTCATGTTTGACAGAGACTTTATATATTGCAAGATTTCAAGAAAAGCCGCCCGTTTGTATTAAAAAAGCTAAATAGGTTTTGTTGATCAAATCTAACCACTGGTAAATCTCTTAGGTTCCAGTGACACTGAAGGGCAGAAACGGCAAGATTAGTTACAACCCAAGCTGTCAAGGTTTCTTATTGTGTTGTAAGTATTCATTATCTTTTTGTTTTCTATTTTTCCATAATGTTTGGCTTCAAATCCTGGTAGACTTGTTTATGACAGTTGAAAGTGGAAAACATTCTTGGTCAGCCTCAAGTTAAGAGGAAAGTGTTGTGATAAACTTATTGCATTCATTGATGAAGATCATAAGAGATTCTTAGCGATTAAGCACACTGGTCAAGAATCCTTAGCTGTGGATATTAACAAGACGAATATTTGTGAAAATATTTAAAATACTTAGCTAAATCATGTCTCTGGTCATTTTGAGAATATTCTTATATGAACAACTCTTTCACGAGTCTTGACAGAAACTATCAGAAAATGCATCGTCAAAATAAAGCTAATATTGACAGCTTACTGATTATCTGATTTTGAAACAACAGCTGTTAATAGACCAGAAAAAAAGTCATTTCTGTTTTAAGATATGACGATTTTTGCAACTTGAATAATATATATTTCTTTATTCAAAATCATATTTGCTCTGAACCTGCAAATACGTCCGAGTTCACTTTACAAATGATCTCGATTTTATGGTCTGCAATTCAAACTAAAGTGTTTAGTTTGGAACATAACGAATGAGGCTAGCATTAGAAATATCCGTGGTTTAAACTGAAAGATGCGAAATTGCGTAACTGCAAAATAATTAAAAAAATAGTTCCTCAACATATTGCCATAAGATATTTTTTTGTCTCGCTGCTTTTGATCGATACCCTTAACTACTGTGAGATAGTATTTCATAATGCCATCTAGGAAGATCTCATCTACAGGTAAAGATCGTTATTAGAATTTTGAGTTGCGGAACTCGAAGATTTGTTAGCAAAATCAATTAAGTCAGTACTGTAGCCGCAGGAGTTCAAGTGGTTGGAATGACGTACCGAAACAGCTTAAGAATACTAAACGCAGCTGATGTCAAACACTATTTGCCAACTGCAAAAGTAAGACAGCTAATTTTAAGCATGTAAAAAACAATAGAAAGTCTTTTGGTAAAGTATTTGACATTAAACAAATATGATGAATATTGGCTGGTTTCAGTTGGCGGTTATCGATATATAATCCTGAGATAGAGAGTATAGGAAAGTGTTCTTGATTAGATAGGCTCAGAATATCCTGCTATACCAAAGATAAAATGAATGGTGTTTGTTGCACTTTAGCAATAAAATAAATCAATCCAAGAGATCTTTTTATAGTAACAGTAATAATGAATGGACTGATGCTCTTACTTTTGCTAGTGTTCTAAGAAAAGTTAACAGGGTTCGCTTAGTATTCAAACTAATTAGCAATATTTTTCGTTCTCATTTCATGACATATTCGCAAACAAAATATATATATATATGCAGCATCAGATTCCAAAATCCTTGAACTAATTATTCAACTAAGACAGTCTCTGTCAGCATGTACTTTGCAAGTCCGCGGGGTGCCCAAAAATATATAGGGTTAGGGTCAATAATCATCGATGAGCCAAACTTGTTTTTGTTGCTAACAAGATAAGTAAAGAGACAGGCCGAGCCCATCGTTCGATTATCGAGATCTTGCATATATGTATTATGTTGACACCGTTGAAAAATTTATTATTGGCACAATATTTATATAAACAAGGAGATGACGATGCGTCTGATTTTGCAATTGTAGCCGAGGAGCTGAGAACCCATCCTTTGGCCAATGATCTAAAACTAACCCCCGAAGAAGTGGAAAGCCAGTATTTGGCGCTTCTCGAAAAACACGGCTTGAGTCGGGGTGAGACCAGCTCGAAACCGGCGCCTTGGTTAGTGAAATTAACGAAAATGTTGTACAATGAATACCGGGCAGTGCTCCTTAGCCAAATCCAGGCCGATGAAGTAGCGTTTAAACAATGTTTGCAGAAAATCGACCAGATTCAAAAAGGCGAGCTAGACGCTCAATTATTAGCCGAAAATGGGTTATCGGATCTACTAAATTCAGTGTCTGATCCGGTAGCAGATAAAAGCTTGCAGCAGCCTGCTACCCCGACTCCGAAGGATCAAGACCAGCCAAAAGAGCAACCAGAAGAGCAACCAGAAGAGCAACCAGAAGAGCAGCAAAAAGAACAACCAAAAGAACAACCAAAAGAACAACCGAAAGAGCAACCGAGAGACCAGCAAAAAGAACAACCAAAAGAACAGCAACCGGCTAGTCCACGAACGACACAAACGATAGAGCAGCAGCAGACAGTAGAAGAATCGCAAGTACAAGCTAGAGCAGCAGCAGACACAGAGTCTAAGAGTAAGCGGCGAAAAGTGGAGCGGCCTTCTACTCCAGCCAGCACGCGGCGGAGCCAGCGAGGACGGAGGGGAGAAGTCGAAGAGGAACCCGGCACGCCGACTGGCACCGGCACGCCGAGCAATAAGCGGTTTCAAAGTTTTGTGGCGCCTTTACTGAACAACATTTCCTCACATCGAGCCGCGTCCTTTTTCTCGAACCCCGTGAGCGAGGCCGAAGCGCCAGATTACTCCAGCGTGGTTCTGCGGCCCACCAGTCTACGGAACATTCGACACGACGTCAAAGAAGGGGTGATCAGCACCACCGAAGAACTCGAACATGCGCTGTGGCTAATGTTTGCCAATGCTATGATGTACAACCACAGCGACAGCGATATGGCGCAATGGACTCGGGAAATGATCCAAGATGTGGACGAAATGCTGCGCCAGTTTCGCGAAGCCAGTGTATGAATTAACAAGAAAGAGATACAATTACAACAGTTACAGCTACGTAGTCCCATCTACATAGAGTTACACAGCTACAGAATTACACAGCTACACGGCTACATTGGTAATACATGAATCATGTCACTATACGGGCATAAGCATAGTGGAAATCACTTCTTGGTGTGGAGACGACGGAGGTAGAAAGCAAGCTCCTCACCTTCGAGAATATAACCGTCCGCACGACCCGATTGGCCAGGACGCGAAGAAATGACTGCGTAAAGACGGCCGGCCCCGAACTGGGTGTCGACAGCAGGCTCAACGGTAGCGTCTTTCTGGCGGGCAGCCAGCTTGCGCTGCAGCTTGTTGGACTTCTTTTCGTCGGTCTGCAGAGACTGCTTGACACCACGCTTGGTGCCGATCGGCACACCGTAGTGGGTCTCGTACCACTGGCGGAAGGGAGCAGCGTCAATCTGGACCACGGCGGCCTTGGTCAGGGTGTTGGTGCGGATAAGCTCGTTGTTGGACGGGTGGAAAGCGACCGAGATAATACGGGTCTTGCGGGAGATTCCCTCGGAGCCCCACGAGAAGTTGCCGGTGTCGACACGGAGAGCGCGGAACTTCTGGTTGCCGCCACGAGTGCGGACCGAGTGGATGCGCTTAGCCCCGATCTTGGTGTTGGCGGGCTGGCGGCCTAACTCGAATTTTCTCTTTTTGCGGTACGACGCACGCTTGGCTCCGGTCTCCGACCGCTTGTGACGCGAATCCCGAGAAATACCCATGGTTTCTGTATTCTAAGGATATGGAAAGAGTGAGAGAGAGAGTATTTCGAGGTTAAGTAGTTTCTCCCAGCTGGTGCGTGGTTGGCCTGGTGAGTGCGGGACGCCGGCCGGTCTTTTGGGCGTGACTGGGACTTTTGGTGCTAGCCCTAACAATCGAACCAAGCCACGGTTGGGATATAAGATATCTCGCGGCTGTTAATTTATCTCTGTGTCCCAAGGCGAAAAAAAAAAAGAAAAAGGTAGGGTTTCATTTACTTTCCAGTTCAGATCTGCAAATATTGGATATTCCTAGCCATGAATATCTACGACGAGGTGGAAATCCAGGATATGACTTTTGATCCAGATATGCAGATCTTCACGTATCCGTGTCCCTGTGGAGACCGGTTTCAGATTTCGCTGGATGATTTAAAGGACGGCGAAGAGATTGCAGTCTGCCCGTCTTGTTCGTTAATGATCCAAGTGATATTTGAGCCTAGTGATTTAAACGAGTTTGTGTCTTAGTTTTGCATAAAACTAGCAAGAGAGCGCTATATTGTACGCAGCTGCTAGTGGCTAGTAGCTAGTGGCAGCTATTCGATTTGAGATCAACCGAGATCGATAAATCCACACTAATAAGCTAATAAAGCAAGACAGCACCCCTAAATTGAGGCCTCACAAGTTTGCTTGAACGCTAAGCATTAACTTTACACTGACGACTAACGATTTTATTTTCACATAGTATTTTATTTAGTAACTTGATGAAATAATCTATTGGAAACTGCTATTATTCTATTGCCATGTGCTGCTACTATAATTATTCCTGGTCGGAGTATATTATTCCCACCCTCCGGCCAATCACAACCGGTCTTACTTTTCCCCGATTTACATTTCTACAATATCTCCGCAACTTTTTTCAACCGTCCTTTTATTAAATTTATCTCCGTCTCCTTTCTTTTCCTTTTCCTTTTCTTCTCTTTTTTTTTTTTCTTTTCTTTTGCCAGAATAGTTCTACAGAGTCATTCTTCTGTGACTTTCTTTCGTAACTTTCTGCTACAAAAAAAAACTTGTCTGTTGTTTCAACCTTCTTCTTTCATTAGTGCAATACAGTAATTTCTCATTTTTTCTTTTTGGTACTTCCTGCTGAAAACAATCTAAGCCACATTTACATAAGAAATGGCCTCTAATTCTGTCAAACTTTTGGCCGGAAACTCACACCCAGAGCTGGCTAACCTGGTTTCTGAGAAACTGGGCATTCCGCTGTGCAAAGTGAAGGTTTCTCGGTACTCCAACATGGAGACGGCCGTGACGATTGGCGAGTCTGTGCGAGATGAAGATGTGTTTATTCTGCAGACCGGCTGCAACTCTGTGAACGACTACTTGATGGAGTTGCTGATCATGATTAATGCCTGCAAGACCGCTTCGGCGCGCCGGATCACGGCGGTGATTCCAAACTTCCCTTATGCCCGCCAGGACAAGAAGGATAAGAGCCGGGCACCGATCACAGCAAAACTGATGGCAAACATGCTGCAGACGGCCGGGTGCAACCATGTGATCACGATGGATCTGCATGCGTCCCAGATCCAGGGCTTTTTTGATGTGCCGGTGGACAATCTGTATGCGGAGCCCAGTGTGTTGCGGTACATCCGCGAGAACATCGACTATAAGAACGCGGTGATCGTGTCGCCGGATGCTGGTGGAGCCAAACGCGCGGCGGCGCTGGCCGACCGGCTGGATCTGAATTTTGCGCTGATCCACAAGGAACGGCCACGGGCCAACGAGATCTCCCGCATGGTATTGGTAGGCGATGTGGCTGATCGGATCTGTATTTTGGTGGACGATATGGCCGATACTTGCGGCACGCTGGCTAAAGCCGCCGAGACTTTGACTCAACACCAGGCGCAATCGGTGATCGCATTGGTTACGCACGGCATTTTCTCTGGAGCAGCCATCGACCGCATCAACTCTTCGAAGCTGACCCAGGTGATCTGCACCAACACGGTGCCGTTAAGCGAGAAGATGTCGGAATGCCCGAAACTGGCTACGATCGATATTTCCGGCACTCTGGCCGAGTCTATTCGCCGACTCCACAACGGCGAGAGTGTGTCGTACCTGTTTACCCATGCGCCCTAGATTTAAAGTTACCTGCTACGAGAGTAGATCGAGTCGAATAGATAACAAAAAATAAATAGAATAAAAAAATAGAATAAAAATAAAACAAAAACAATCAATACAATAAAATCAATACGTGAAAAAACAAGAAAAAAATCCAAGATACATCATTGTGCTGCTGCTGCTGCTGCTATTGCTATTGCTGCTACTAGCTGCTGCTAATACGAATCGTTGATACGAGCAAACAGATCATCTAATTTTAAGACCCACCAAAACCTGCCAAAATCCAGGATGCATGGAGTTAAACGGGGCTCGTTGCCTCTGAAGACCGCTGCAAAATTGAAAAAAGATAAATTGGATATCGATAAGTACAGGCACCTGTGTCGTAAACTGTTCTATCTGCGAGATAATGGCCAGTTAGGACTGGAAACGCTGGAAGTATCGCGCACACTGTTGATGATGTGTCCCCAGCTTTACACGGCCTGGAATGTACGACGAGATGCTTTAGCAGCCACTAAATTATGTGATCTCAATACTACTGAAGCGGAAACTGCACTAGAAAACGAACTGGCGTTCACGTTCCAGCTTCTGCGTCGAGAACCCAAGGTTTACTGGATTTGGACACACCGCATGTGGGTGTTGGAGCAAGGAGCAGATAAGATCGATTGGACTCAGGAATTAGAGCTGGTCAATAAACTGCTGCAAGTAGACGGGCGGAATTTCCATGCCTGGGCGTACCGGCGCTTTGTGGTGAGAAGCACGGAAAAACACCAGAACCGCCGGCTCACCGATCAGGAACTGGAGTACACTGCCCAGCAGATCCGGAAAAACTACAGCAACTATTCTGCATGGCACAATCGCACACTACTAATTCCTCGGTGGTTGAATGAAACCAAGGCTGACCAGAAAGACCGCCGCCAGACGCTAGACAAAGAGCTGACGTTCATTAAACAAGCCATGCTGTTAGATCCCCATGACCAATCGCCTTGGATCTATCACCAATGGCTGTTAAGTACTCGATCGATTGTGGATCTATCGCGCGAAGACCGCGTCAGTTTAATTCGATCGGAAATCAACGAGATCTGGGACCTGGCGCAAGAAGAGCCCGAGGCCATCTGGTGCTTAGACAGTTTAGTGAATTGCTGGCGACTGCTGCAGCGACACGGCGAGCCGCCAGATCCTCGTTTACCGGAAACACTGAATCGCTTGATCGACATGGACCAGCTGCGCGCAGCCCGGTACCGCGATTTGCTCCACGAGCACGAAGAAGCTGCTGCTGCTACTGCTGCTGCTGCTGCAGAGCAGTAGCACATTGAGCACAATGGAATCGTCTACATTTAAGAAGTACAGGAATAGAGTATCGTATTTTTAGTCTTACGACTATAGCATCATCATAGAAAGAAGCACGTCAAAAACTAGCAGGCTGGCTGGCTCGCTGGCTGGCTCGCTAGTTAGGCGGTGTGAGAAGCCCGGAGGGAAGAAGCCCGGCGTTTGCGGATCTCAGCTCGCTTGGCTGCGCGTTCGGCAACACGGTTGGCCAAAAGCTCGGCGTACTCAGTGGCAGCCTCCTTGGCAGCCTCGGCGCGGCGACGCTTGATGGCAGTGAGTCTACGTTTGCGTTGTAAGCGCTGGGGAGTCACCAGGCGCTGGATCTTGGGCGCCTTGGTGTAGGTCTTGTCGCCCTTGACAACCTCGCGGCGCACCACAAATTGGCGCACGTCGTCAGACTTCTCGAGGTTGAACAGCTTGCGGATACGCGAGGCCCGTTTGGGGCCCAAACGTTTGGGCACCGAAGTATCGGTGAGTCCGGCAATATCGTTGTCGCCCTGCTTCACCACCACCAGCGAAAGCACCGCAAGATCCGGGCCCACAATGCAGCCGCGAACAGACTTGCGCTTGCGTTCACCGGTGCGGCGCGGGCGGTAGCAGGAGTGGCCTTTGCCCATCAACAACCGCACTCGGGTCGGGTGCAGCACTCCCTGCTTCATGGGGAAACCCTGTTTGTCGTTTCCGCCGGTAATCTTGAAAACATAGCCTTTGAACTCGTCGCCGATCGAGTCGCCCTCGACCTCCTGGCCCATGCGCTTGTCGTAAAACACACGCACGCGCTGTTCATCGTCGATCTCAATCAGTTTCTGGGTGCCGTTGGCCGGGTACGCAATATTGAGCTGGAGTTAGGTTTCTGTCGCCTCTTGTCTCTCCACTGCAAAAGAACTGTGTCCAAAAGCAGGGTGGTTTTTTTTTCTCTCTTTTATATAAAGACAGCGGTTAAGTAGCGTTAAACAACAGCCATCACTGTGCTATCTTCTTTTTTTTTATTTTACTTACCTTCATGGTGGTAGCGTTCACGTTCAACCGCTGCAGCGTCTCCCAAGATTAGGTCGTGGCGTGACTGTTGCTGATCTAGCAGCCCCAGCCCTAGCCCTAGCTTCAACCTTAGCCTTAGCCTTAGCCTTAGCAGTACACCTCAAGCACTATCTTAGGTTAGGCTTGGGTTGATAACTTGTATATATTATTTAAGTTATATTTTTTAAACCAGTTTGATGTAGCTACTCTGATGTATAATAGTATAGCTGTTGTTGAATAGCTGTGTGGTGGTGTGGTGGTGTTCCAGCAGCTGGGTACCGAAGAACGATAGTGTTAGAAGAACATAGCTATAATAGTTATTTGGAAAAATAATTATACCTGTAATAGTTATTGTATTTAATTTCCCATTTCTTCCATTAAGTAGAGTAATTATAGTAGCTGTTACAGTTATAGTAGCTACTATAAAAGTACAATTATTACATTATTTAAGTTGCTAAAACAGCCTGTATATACTTGTAGTGTTATTGTAAAAATTAATACAACAATGATACAAGAGTTAAGCAAGTAAGTATGTGGTTATCTCAGTTATACAGCAGTTTTGAAACAAGTAGTTGCACGATCAAGAGGAACTTGATCGCTTGTGTTTTGTACTGCTAAAAAGAGCAAGTCTATCAATCTTTTTCCTTTTTTCTTTTCTCTTTTTATTGTGTTCTTTTTATATTAGTATCAAAACATGTTTTTCATGTCATCCAAGATCAAATAGTATCTCAATATAGTTTATGTCTCTTATTAGCTCTGGCTAGCTAATTTCATATTGTTTATTGTATATACATTATCCTTTACATATCGTTATCTCGATAAGCAATCATTATCATCCTGATAAACCCCAAACAAATTTTATTTTATCATTTACAGATCAAAATTTCAGCCCCATATTATGATATTCTCGTATTTGTGACTGATCTACTGTTTCATAATAAAGATAGAATATATACCCCGCATTTTTTTTATTTCTGAGTCTATCAACTAGACCCTTGCGAGTTGTCCGAAAAGAATTATTCGGTTTCACTAAAAAATACTAACTTTACTTTTAGGATAGACTATACTTCTATTTTATTATTTTGCCGTTTCTATTTCAGTTTTCATTGTTTTTTTCTGGTTTTCTTTTCATCAGCAGGACTTTCTTGTTTTCTTATTTTTCTCTTCATTTTTTTTTTTTTTTTTTTTTTTTTTTTTTTTTTTTTTTTTTTTTTTTTTTTTTTTTTT
>JAJMFE010000032.1:0-19929 GCA_030574555.1 Tortispora phaffii | reverse complement strand
AGAAGTAACACAAGAACTTGGCATAACACCCCACGCAAATGAATGAGTCGCCTTAAACGGCATACAAACCTAAATATAGAGTGATTTTTTTCTAAGTTACGAGTTAAAATAACCAACCAATAATAAACTATCCAGTCGGAGTCGACTAGCGTCTTTTTTTCTCCAATTAAGGGTCTAATAATTCTCAGGAGCCCCGTCTGATTCAACTAAACATTTTCCCTAATGAATCATATTGCAGACGTCTTAGTTGCTTAACATTATAGTGTTCCTGCAACTTATGGTATGGTTTTCCAAGTTCGCTTATTCTCGCTAGCTGGCAAATCTTGTAGTCACATATTTGGCTATTGCTATCACAATATTTATGCCAGGAGGGGGTCCTGCTTGATCACACCTGCACACTCGCGTCGAGTTTAGTTGGTTATTTATTTCTATTTTTGAATTTTCTTTTTTTCTTTTTGGTTTGTTGGTTCTTGGTTTAGGTTTACCCGTTTGAAAGAAGAACTTAATATTTTTGGCCTTTCGATTTTTCTGTATCCCTGACTTTACAACATTCAATAATGATACTTAGTATTTATGCGTCTAAAGAAAATAAATAAAATGCCTCATGTTCTCTTAACAAGCTAATATTTTTCTAAGTGGTGGTCCATAACTTCTTTAGTAATACTAACGCCTCGGGAGTCGCGTGGCTTCGTGGGCCGTTTCGTTTTAGGAATGCCCTTTTGCTAATTTTCCGCTAAAAAGCAACTTATTGGCCAGCCACCAAACCGGAATATAGATGATGACCGAGGAGTCGCACAATTCAACTCTTTTGGTAGTTTAGGCTTGCTTATTCGAGATATAAAGTTTCAAATTTAGTTTCCTCCACCCTTAGAATGTAGCGGGCCAGTTTAAATTTATTTTTAAAATGCCCTCTTATTGTTTCTTACCGATAAGAAATAGTAAGAGTTTTATTTGATTTTTTTATGTATTTATATATTTTATTTCAGAGTATTTCAATACATCTAATTTTACTAAGTATAAAATAAATATTCTTACCATTAGTGATCTGGTTCCAACGGCTCGTATTTACCCACTTGGCATTATGTTTCATGATTTAACCTTGTCTTATTAAGCCCTCGTTTGAAAACCTTAAAATACGGGACAGCTTGGCATAAGCATTACCCCGGATTTTGTCTCACCCTTTTTAGATTTCCCTGCTCCGTATTCTAATATCTATATATATAGTGTGACACCCCGCACTTTTAATCCCTCTTTCTTTGTTTCTTGATTGCTTTATTTTCTTCTTCTTCTTCTTCTTTTTACTCTGTCCTTTTATTTTTATTTTTAATCTCTCTAACTTCGTTGTTTGCATTTCACATTAGCCCCAATTCAGAAGTCGCTATGTACACTACCTATAACCCATATGTGGCTGCCCTCATCGCCGCTATTGGCGCCTTGATGTTTGGTTTCGATATTTCTTCCATCTCGGCCTTTGTTTCGAACGAACAATATCTCGAATACTTCAACCACCCTGATTCCACCTTGCAAGGTGGTATTACCGCCAGTATGTCTGGTGGTTCTTTCTTAGGCTCCTTGGCCGCCGGCCTACTGGGCGATCGTACTGGCCGTCGGTTGGCCATCCAGGCGGCTGGTGCGTTCTGGGTTATTGGCGCCGCCATTCAGTCGTCGGCCCAGAACGTGGGCCAGTTGATCGCAGGCCGTCTCATTGCCGGTATTGGTATTGGTGTTGCCTCGTCTCAGGTGCCCGTTTATATTGCTGAGATTGCTCCGAAACGTATTCGTGGCCGTCTGGGCTCCCTTTTCCAATGGTGCGTCACCTGGGGTATCATGATCATGTTCTACATCTCCTATGGTTCTGGCCATATCCAAAGCCCCACGGCCTTCCGCTTGGCCTGGGGTATCCAAATGATTCCCGGTGTTCTGCTTATGCTTTTGCTGTTGATTGTCCCCGAGTCCCCTCGATGGTTGGCGACTAAAGACCGCTGGGAAGAAGCTGTCCATATCATTACTCAGATCGAAGGCCAGGGCCGGGGCGACGACGAAGCCGTCCAGGCTGAAATCGAGGAGCTGAAGATCGCGACCGAGATCATCAAGCAGCAGGCCACTGTCAGTTTCTTCGATCTGTTCCGTTCTGGCTCCCGTCTCCGAACTTTTGTTGGTGTCTCTGCCCAGGTTCTGCAGCAGTTCTGTGGTGTCAACGTCTGTATGTACTATCAGGTTTATATGTTCCAGATGGCAGGATATGAGGGCAACGCTGCCTTGGTGTCTTCGTCCATCCAGTATGTCATTAACGTTATTATGACCATTCCGGCGTTGTTGTTTATGGATTCTTGGGGCCGTCGCCCCATGTTGATTATTGGTGCTGCGCTTATGGCTATCTTCATGTTCGCTATGGCTGGTCTTATGGCCGATCACGGCCACTATGTCGACAGTGTTGACGGCAACACCAACCTGCGCTGGATCGTCAACCAAGGCCCGGCTTCGAAGGCTCTTATTGCATGCTCCTACTTGTTTGTTGCATCATTTGCTCCTACTTGGGGACCAGGAATCTGGCTCTATTGCTCAGAGATCTTCCCGCTTAAACAGCGCGCGATTGCTACTGGAGTCTGTGCCGCTGCCAACTGGATCTCCAACTTTGCTTTGGCTTTCTTTGTTCCGCCAGCTTTCACTAACATCCAATGGCGGGTTTACATAATCTTTGGCTGCATTTCGGCTGCTGCTACTTTTGTGGTCTTCTTCTTATACCCCGAGACCAAGGGCAAGTCGTTAGAAGAAATCGAGTTTATGTGGAACCAGAAGATCCCGGCTTGGAAAACCAGCAAGGCTGTCGTCACCATGCATATCTCTGGCGATAACGACTCCGATAAGGCTGGTGCAGAAGTTGTCCATAAGGAGAAGAGTTAAACCGTTAACGCTTACCACTTAACGTTTAACGTGTAACTGCATTACCTTTTTAACGTATTTTACTTGATGTTTTTATGGCAAATTATCTAAATTATAGATTTTCGGGTATAGATATTAGTAATAATGGGAAAAAAAAAATCTAATTCTAGTAGCACACCAGCCATAAAGAAAAAAGACTAAAAAAAAAATGGGCCGGGCCGGGATTTGAACCCGGGACCACTCGCACCCAAAGCGAGTATCATACGACTAGACCACACGGCCAATAGCATCTAACAGTAAGAGGTCTAGAAGCTATATAAGGTTCTCTCTAGTAATTCTATGACACTTTGTAACTCTGTAACTTACTTTACCTGCTAAATTACTTCTTCTGGAAAAACCAGGTCTCAGTTTACACCTGGTTCATAAGTCATGAAGCTAACATTGTTATTTGCAACATTAGCAGCCGCTCAATTTGAGCATTT
This sequence comes from Tortispora phaffii, assembly GCA_030574555.1. NCBI lineage: Eukaryota > Fungi > Ascomycota > Trigonopsidomycetes > Trigonopsidales > Trigonopsidaceae > Tortispora > Tortispora phaffii. Next base: position 16,564 of record JAJMFE010000032.1, on the reverse strand, counting down.
TTTTAATATGCCGCCGCGAAATCAGGGCCCCCAAAAACGTAAGGCTAGCCCCGAACTGTATCGCGAGATCGCCAATGAAGTAGAGTGTAACATGTACTTGTGCCCGGACACGTTTGCCTGTGTAGCGAAACCTTTAGACTGTCCATGCCGGTACCCGGATTCAGAAATGAAGTGTATGTTACCAGACAAGTCGAGTTATGTGTGTATTTCGAGTCCAGATAAAGTCAAAGGCCGAGGATGTGATTTTGTAACTCAGGCTTATGAAGGAAAAGTGTAAGTTTGGAGAACATTGTTGGAGAAACTAGATAGATGTTAGGTTTACGATTTAATGAATAACAACTTAAAAAAAAAAAAAAAAAGAAACCAACCCGTTTGTTATTTAAAATAATTGAAAAGTTATTCGCGGTTGCGACTAGGAGCCCAGCGTTGGGCAACTATTAATCTAACTGAGTATCGAGTAAGCAGTTCAGTCAAAGTTTGTGGAGGAGTAGTAGGGGAGCCAGGAATTACTGAGACATAGCAGATGAGCAAAGTTTTGCGGACCCCAGATACTACACGGTTGTGGGCCGAGAAAACCGGAGCACTGAATCGAGATTCAGCAGGCCGAACCAGTACCGCCAGTTCGGCATGAGAAAAAGGAGGACCCCGGCGGTATAGAATGTAATCTGTAGCGAACTTGACCCCTGGCCGCACACACCAGCCGAGAGACCGCAGGTAATGGTAAGCTACATAGTTCAGCACAAAGCGGGATTGAGGAGCAAATGTTGGTGTGTCCGAAAAGGCCGCTAGCATATCAGGAAAAGAAACACAATCATTTGCTGAAGAGTCTTGAGAAGTTCCACAAACCAAGACGCCTAGACCATAAGTGAGAAACAACGTTTCTTCTGGACATAAATGGTACCGTTCCTGGTTCACCAGAACCCGGTTGTGGATATGTTCAGCTACCGCTGGAGAAAGCGTCAATGCTGCTTCAAGTGGTGCTGCTTCAGGTGGTGCTGCTGCAGGTGGTGGTTTAAGATTTCGACGCTGACGACGTCGCAAAACAGTAATATCTTCTGCAGCCAGTTGTTGGCTGCTAGGAGGATCAACCAGTCCAGCCTGGGCAGCCCGTACCAAGATCCGGCGAAACCATGTTGGTTCAGAACGGCTCAAAGTGCCTTTACCGTAAAACCCCGCCAGCCAAAACATGCCAATCTCGGAACACTGAAGTTGTGCACCCATAAACGCCAAGCCGTCGGCGCCAGCCCCGGTATTAGGAACCGGAATCAAGGTTGCTCGTGGAATTGGCGTTTTCCAAGTTTTCCATACCAAATCCACAACATAATGGATCCAAGTCAATGGATTATGAGGCTGGACAACTACAGAGGAAAATACCAAAGGCAAAGGTCCATGGTACCGAGGACGGCCAGACGGCCTCGGGGCCATAATTGGCAATTATTCAAAAGAAAAAAAAAGAAAAATCAGAATAAAGACAGCAAACGTTAGTTGTACGAATTCAGATACCGTTGTAGTCATACGACTAGCCTCACAGAGTTCAGCAAAGAATAATTTAATCATCATTAGACGTACCTTGATCAAGAAAATAAAATAGAGCAGTCACTTAAAGGAAAGAAAAATGAGAAGCAAGAGAGAACGACAAACAAAACTCAAGAAACCCTCGAGAGAGGAAAAATTAAAATATAAAAAAGAAGACCTGAAAAACCAAAAAAACCAAATTTAAGTTTTATGATAACCTCTCAAACACGCTGTGTTTCTCCCAAATAATAAAACAGGGTTAGCTGGGGGCGGACTAACTAACTAGCTAACTAACTAACCCCTTACTCTTTATCATTCCGACTTTCCCAGCCGGATTACAACACATATAATGCCTGCACCATCGTCACGTAGAAAACTGCTACTTATGGGCCGCAGCGGCAGCGGCAAATCCTCGATGCGGTCTATAATCTTTTCTAACTATTCTGCGTATGAAACTCGGCGGTTGGGGGCTACAATCGATGTCGAGCACTCCCATCTGCGGTTTTTGGGCCATATGACACTGAATTTATGGGATTGCGGCGGCCAGGATGCGTTTATGGAAAACTATTTCACGACTCAACGAGACCAGATCTTTCGAATGGTCGAGGTTTTAATCCATGTGTTTGATGTGGAGAGCGAAGAACTGTCCAAGGATGTCGAGACGTATGCTCGAAGCCTGAAACAGCTGCGGGAGTACTCTCCGCACGCCTCGATCTTTGTGCTGATCCACAAAATTGATTTGGTACAACCCAAAAACCGTCCGGAAGTGTTTTCCTCCATGATGCAGGTGTTGAAGGAAACCAGTAAACCGTACGGCTTCAATCCCATGGGTTACGCTACGTCTATCTGGGACGAGAGCCTGTACAAGGCCTGGTCCTCGATTATATGCACGTTGATTCCCAACATGGATCTGTTCCAGTCGCATTTGCAGCAGTTTGCTGCGATCGCCGAGGCCGAGGAGGTCATTTTGTTCGAAAAGACTACGTTCTTGGTCATCTCTCATGTCTCCAAGCCCCCGGTTCACCCGGCCCCGGCCCTGGACCCTAACCGGTTCGAGAAAATCTCCAACATCATTAAAACCTACAAACAGAGCTGCTCCAAAATGCGCTCTCAATTTCAATCGCTTCAGTTACGAGCTCATGCCTGCACAATCATCATCGAGAACCTTACTGCCAACACTTTCATCATGGTGGTTCTTCCCCGTCTAGAAGTTCAGCGCGGCGATATCTCTATCTCGGCTAGCGATGAAGACGTGGTTTTGCTGAACATCAAGGCTGCCAAACAATCTTTTGAGAAGATCGAGGCTATGGATAAACACCGCTAGCAGCAGCAGCAGCAGCAGCAGCAGCGGTGCTGCATCTCTTATAAATCGCTTACATCGGCCAGTCCAGGCTCAAATTTTAACTTCAAAAATCTTATTCTACCTATTGCATTCGTCTTTACTCCGATTCCTCGGGTAACACCGTGGGATCTACCGGCACTTTGCGAAGATCGTACGATTGGTATCGGGGCCAGCAGTACCAGCTTCCCACTATACACAGCAAGGACGCCGCTTCTAACAGCCCGATAGCTACGAACTGGAATACCACAGGCCCCGCATTCAGATGTGGGTAGATCACCGATTGGTTCACCACATTCACCGGGTTGGCACTGAATGAGACCACCCCGAAGATCGAGCGCAGGGCTAGCAAGCAGAACGAGGCCAGCTGCAGCTGGATAAAAGTCGGGTCTATTCCGGCTTTGATCGTCACATGGAGCACGAGTCCGATAAAGTACGCGCTGGCCAAAGACATGACCGAAAGCAAGCCGTATCCGGTGATCGATACCGCCTGGCTTATTGTCGACGACCCATTATCATAGAACACCACGGTTGCATACCCTGCGCCCACCATGTTGAATGGATACGACAACGTGCTGGCATATTGCGTAAACCGGCACACCCAGGCCTTGCTGTTGTATTGCGGTAAGGTGTTGGAGTTCGGGAGGACGGGGAACCAAGGATGGCCGTGGACCTTCAACTGGAACGCCAAGGTGTTCCGAGCCAGCAGAAACAGGGCCGTCGGGACGAACGCAGCATTCAAGAAGTTGAACGCGATCCACGCCGGCAGATATTCTACAGTATCGCTGGCATATATGACCATACAAATTTCGGTGCCTATCTTTACCACAATTAGCGTTACCATAAGCGTAAGCCTATCCTTTGCAACCTGGCCTTTATAAGTCACCTTGAAGGCTCCTGCCAGGAGCGCCAGAAAAATCGCAATACTCACACTGCCGAGAGTAATTCCTACTACGCTTAAGTTTTCTGAACTCATTTTGTTTTTTTCTTTACTGGAGTATGTGAAAGGAAAAAAGATGCTCACTTCTCCAGAAAAGCTGTGTTTTTGGTAAATAGTCACGTGTGTATCTCTTGGACCAATCAGAGCATTTGATGACGTTGCCTGTCCGTTGCTGTACCGGAATGCAGCTATGCAACTGAGCAACTGAGCAATTGTGCATCTGGACCAGAAAAATCACTTTGGAGAATAAGAATTTTTTTGTTTTATTTTTATTTATTTCTTAATTCTCTACAATTTAATTTGGTGAACCCATCTATTAAGATGTCATGAGTTTCCCCGCATTTTCAGTGAGCGAGACCCTGAACCAGTACTGAACCCTGAGGCTTTAAGCTTCAGCGGTGATATTCAATGAATTCCTCTGACCTCAGAGATATAGTAAAGATACGCTATGCTCTCTATTACAGTGAATAATGTGGTTCTCTAATTTTGATCGGGTGATATGATGATCTATTGCATGAATATTTTTCCCCGCATTATCAGAGTTTCCTGTCCGTTTATATACACACATATGTAAATATATATATAGCTTCGGCGGATCTGCTATCTAGGTTGCTTTGTCGACAGCTGTTATGGAATCTGAATACTCGAGTAACGAACCACCAAAAGATCATACTTTGAAATGGGCTGTACCTACTGGCCTGGGAACATTGGCCTATGCGCTCAATCTGGCACTATTGACGACGTCGGTGCTTGGTTGGAAAAATGCCGGCGGCTACGCTGCCGTGTTCAATGGTAGTTACTATTTTTGCTCGGCGCTTCTCCTACTATGTGCAATCTTTGACTTTTTCATCGGCAAGACATTTGCGTTTATTGTGTTTGGACTCTTTAGCATGTTCTGGTTCTCAGTGGCCGGACTGCTTACGCCTAATCTTGCAGGAGGACAATTTTATGCTCCTTCAGGAGCTCCCGCTCAGGTCATGCTGACCCCTACCTTCAATAGCACAGTTGGGTTCTTTTTTCTGTTTTGGACAATCACTAATTTCCCGTTACTAATTGCGTCGATCCGGACGAATATCATGTTGGTAGTGCTGCTGCTGGCCCTACAATTTACTTTCCCTATTTTCTCAGCCAGTTTCTTTGCACTTGCTCAGGGACAATTAAGTCGGGCTGAAAACTTGAGTCGGGTTGGTGCAGGATTTGGATTTGCTGCTGCTATTATCGGCTTTATTATGGGAATCGGGTTGGTGCTGGAAGCCATTGATTTTCCTGTTCAATTGCCTTCGGTAGATTTATCTGAAAAAGTTCCTAGCCGATCTAGCAGGAAAAGCCTTAATGCTACTGAGAGTACTGTAATGGCCTAAAATGTGTTTGTTCGATTAGCTCAAATTTAATGTGAAATTACTATATGAATTATTGGTGTTAAATACATTATACAAGAAGGACTCACAAAAGAACCGATAAGCTTTGTAGATGATAAAAATAATCGTACCAGATTAGTAACAGCGGGGTAACGTTTCCCTATCTGAATACTAACACTATGTTTGTAACTGCAATTGAACTTCCGGTGATCCGTACTGAGGAGAAAAAAAAAGAAAAAATCTGGGGAAAGAAAGCCAGCTGAAACCTTAAAATTAAATGAATAAGTTGGGTTCTGCGTGATGGCCGCAAAATGAAAAAGAGTTCAGTAACCCCGCTTTTCAGCATCACATCAAGTAATATGGAACAATTATTCAAGCGTAGAAAATACGAGTCTATACTTGTTTAGAGAACAATAAGTAGGTGTAGTTATTTGTAGAATTTAGTGTACATGGAAACTCAAGTTAGACCAGTGATCAGAAAAATTAAGTAATGCCAAGCTCTTGGCGAGACTCTTTAGTGATGGTGGTGCGTAATTCCGAATAAGACAATTTGAATAAATACAGGTAATAAGCACAGAAAAAGAAAACTGAAAGTCTAATTTTTAACAAAGTACGACCAAATTAACCGATCAGGCAAAAAAAAACAGTAACATTAAACCGGCGATAGGCCAGTAAAAACGGGTAAAAGAAGCCGAGTCTAGACAACCGGACCACAAATCGGGGTAACCATAGCATACAAACGGAAAAACTAACAGATATCACAAAAGAGGGGCTGCTCGTATTGAGGATCGAACCAGAAGCAATAAAAAAAAACAATAAAAAAAAAAGCATAATTCTGGTCCAATACCACTAAAAAGGCCAATTAGCAATGAGACCGTTTCGGAGCTTAAAGCGGAAACTCGTATAGGCGCATATGGTATATAAAGGGCGGCTCTGTAATAGGGAAGAAGAAAAAAAGAGGGAAAGTACAAAGAAAGAAACCTACTTAGAAATGGCACATGAACAAGATTTGGAGCGCGGCACCACCATAGACAGCCAGTCGGCTAACAGCGAGAAACGGCGGGACGATCTGCTGAATCGAGTGCAGACCAGTGGATCGATCAGCATGTCGCCGGAGCTGTTTGAGGAGCTGTACATGAACCCGAAGTTCCGGCCGCAGAACTCCCGCAAATGGGGTGTCCCGACCGGCATGGGAGTGCTGGTGTTCACGATCTCGCTGCTGTATGTGTCGTCGTGCATCATGGGCTGGAGGGGAGCCGCCGGGTTTGGAGCCGCCATGAACGGAGGATTGTTCATGAGTGCGATTCTGCAGTTTGTGTGTGGCTTGTTGGAGTTTTTCCTGGGCAACACCTTCCCGTTCATGGTGTTCTGCGTCTTCTCGATGTTCTGGTTCTCGCTGGCCGGCCTGCTTACCCCGGGTTTTGGCGCCGCTGCGCTGTACACGCAACAGGGCACCCTCGCCAGCGCCCTGACCAACCCTGCATTCAACGACACCCTCGGCATGTACTTTGTGTTCTGGACCATTGGTGCCGCCGTCCTGCTGCTGGGCTCCTTGCGAACCAACGCCATGTTTGTGGGCTTGTTTACGACTCTGGTAACTGCCTTGGGCCTGCTTAGCGGCTACTACTTTGCCATGGGTGACGGAAATGTGAGCTCGGCCCACACCCTACTCACTGCGGCTGGTGCGTTTGGCTTTATCGTTGCGCTGTTTGGCTTATATATTTCAATTGCCTTAACGCTGCATGCGGTCGATTTCCCGATTTTGCTGCCGCTATTTGATCTCAGTAGCCGGATCAAGGGTTACTCCGAGCGGGAGAAGAGCCAGTAGATCTTTCTCTGATTAATTGTATAGATAGATATTCACGGCTGTTTTGTTTTTGTTTTATATATATAATTCTATTATTTTCAGTGGTTCCTTAACTATAATGTAGTGGTTTTAGCTGTAGCCTGTTCCAAAATTACAGACTTTGGTTGTTGTACAGGCTTTTAAGTCCATGTGACAGAACCTGATTCTAATTCTGAGGTTTTTCAGAATTTTTTAGGTCTACAATCTCGAACACTCCCAAGCTGGAAAAAAGACATTCTTCTATTATTAACCCACAATTAAAGCTTTCTTTGTCCTTCTTTTATATAGATAGATAAGAAAAAAAAATAAATAATTAAAAAAAAAAAAACCAAACCAGTCAACCAGTCTCATACTGTTCTGCACTAGAAGCCAGAAATGTATTTCCCCACATTGGTTTTAGTGTGGTTGACACTGGTTCTGGCAGCCGATTACTACAAGGTAAGTAGTTGGTTTGAATACTCTTATTGTGAGGTTTCTTTGTTACTAACTCCTTTTGGTAGATCTTAGGTGTAAAGAAAGGTGCATCCGATAAAGAAATCAAGTCGGCGTATAGGCAACTAAGCAAAAAATACCATCCAGACAAGAACCCTGGCGACAGCGACGCCGAAGCCAAGTTTTTGGAAATTGGCGAGGCCTACGAAGTATTAAGTGATTCAGACAAGCGGAAAATATACGATCAATACGGAGAAGAAGGACTCAAACAAAACGGAGGCCCAGGAGGGCCCGGAGGAGGTCATGGCGGGCCTGGTGCGGGTATGTTCAATGATTTCTTCGGAGGAGGAGGAGGGGGAGGCGGCGGCCGACGACGAGGTTCAAATACTGAAGTAGTAGTCGATGCTACGTTGGAGCAACTGTACACCGGCACCACCCTGGAATTTGCCGTAGAACTGCAACGCACTTGTTCGGCGTGCGACGGCACCGGCAGTGCCGATAGTAAGACCTCAGCCTGTCCCGACTGCCAGGGTTCCGGAATGCAGACCGTACGGCTGCAGCTGGGACCCAACATGTTCCAAACCATCCGACAGCCGTGCTCGAGATGTGGAAGTTCAGGCCGTGTCTTCTCTCACCCTTGCAAGACCTGTCGGGGCGGCCGCGTGGTCCGCAAACCAGTTCACTTCCAAGTCGATGTGCCTGCGGGCCATGATCGAGATGGCATTATCTCGCTGCGGGGCGAGGCCGACCAGGGTCCTGATATTGTTGCTGGTGATCTTCTGGTCCGGGTCAAGGAGAGCAAGGCGGGAAATCGGGGCTGGAGACGCCAGGCTGGCAACTTGTTGCGACGAGAAGTGCTTAGTCTCAAAGAGGCTCTCAAGGGTGGATGGTCCCGAGAGATCCATACTTTTGGCGGTGATAAAATCAAGATTTCTCGCAAGCCCGGCGAGGTCGTCCAAAATGGTCAGATCGATGTCTTCAAAAAGGCCGGAATGCCTACTAAGAAAGGTACCGGCAATGCATATGTGGAGTATGTGGTGATAATGCCATCCAAGGGTTTCCGTGACGAACTCTAGAAGAAGAAGAAGAAGAAGAAGAAAACAAAAAAGAAGAAGGCCATGTAATCTGGTATTATACAATTTTCTTTTCTTTATAATGGAAGAAACAACCAGATGAGACTCTTTTCCAACCTCTCTCTCTCACACAGAGACCAATTTTTCGAAATTGACTATAATAATTCTTAAATTACATGATACCAATTAATTCATCTAAAAATTTCTAAACACTAATTACCATCGCATCCATGTAATTTGCTCCGGTTAGCCGATAGCGGAATTATGGATGTCACTATAAACTAATATTAGGTTAAATAAAAAGGCTACTGAAGATCAGATAAAGTTTCCCGCTGACTGCATTCGCACACTGCATTCGTAGACCGCATCTCGCATCTCGCTTCTCGCATCCCGCAGAATCCCCCTTCGGTTACTTTAATAGCCGCCCATTACTGCTGCAAGACGGTACACTATGCATTTTAAACGGAACTCATACTTGTATCTACACTTACAATGAATCCACCAAAGTATAATCTAGCTTATTTGTCAATCAGTTTTGGGGAAATCTGGTTCCTTTCAGCCATTGAGGGGGTCGAACGGATAACCGGAGATTATAAGCTTGGCGTAGGCCGCATTGCCGGATCCGGATATTGTTTCTAGTGTGCGTGGTGTGGGGTATGGCCACAGTAACCGGAGGTACTTTATTCCGGCTAGTGATATAAATAGGACCGCCCGATCCCGCATTTTCCCTTTTTTTTTTTTCATTCTCTCTATACTACTTCTTTATTATCAATGGCCCCTGCTATCCCCAAGACCCAAAAAGCTGTTATCTTCGAGACCCCCGGAGGTGCCTTGAAGTATACCGATATTCCGGTTGCTACCCCTGGCCCGGATGAGATCTTGATCAACATCAAATACTCCGGAGTGTGCCACACCGATTTGCATGCGTGGAAGGGCGACTGGCCTTTAGACACCAAGCTGCCTTTGGTCGGCGGCCACGAAGGTGCCGGTGTAGTTGTGGCTAAGGGTGAATTGGTCACTAACTTCGAGCTGGGCGATTATGCCGGAATCAAGTGGCTCAATGGCTCTTGCTTGAGCTGCGAGTACTGCAAGCGTGGAGGAGAGTCCAACTGTAGCGAGGCTCTTCTCTCTGGCTACACTGTCGATGGCTCGTTCCAGGAGTACGCCATTGCCAAGGCCGTGCATGCCGCTCCGATCCCCAAGTCTGTCGACCTTGCCAAGTGCGCTCCTATTCTCTGCGCTGGAATCACTGTCTACAAAGCTTTGAAGACTTCTGAAGCCCGTCCTGGTGAATTCGTCGCCATTGTTGGCGCTGGAGGAGGCTTGGGATCGCTGGCCGTTCAGTACGCCAAGGCCATGGGTCTGCGTCCCATTGGTATCGATACCGGCGCGGCCAAGGAAGAGCTGGTCCGCAAGTTGGGTGCCGAGCACTTCGTCGACTTTGCTCAGGTCAAGGACGTCGTCGAGGAGGTCATCTCTTACACCAAGGGTGGAGCCCACGCCGTCTTGAACTTGTCGGCTGCCGAGAAGCCCCTTGAGGCTTCGACCCGCTATGTCCGTCCCATGGGCACTGTCGTGATCGTTGGTCTGCCTGCCGACGCCTACATCAAGTCCGAGGTCTTTTCCCATGTGGTGCGCACCATCAACATCAAGGGCTCGTATGTCGGTAACCGTGCCGATACTGATGAGGCGATCGATTTCTTTGCTCGCGGAGTAATTGATGTTCCTATCAAAATCAGAACCTTGAAAGAATTGCCTGAAGTCTACGAAGAGATGGCTCAAGGCAAGATTGCTGGACGGGTCGTATTGAAGATCGAATGATTTTTTTTTTTATTGAGGGGGAAGGGGATGTTTGATTCCGTATAATATTCATAAGCTGGTGTTACTTACTAACCTTAAAGTAGTTAGTTAAATTATCCACCTTTTTTTTTTTTTAACTGTTTCCTGGTTCTGATTCTTTAATTCGTAGAGCCTTTCCTTTTTTTCATTCTTCTTTTTATTGCATTGAATACCTGCCGGATTCATGAAGTTCTGGAAAACCTGTGTCGCAACATTGCTGTTCTAGCGGTATTAAGCCTGCTGGGGACAGATGGGTAACATCGAGACCGGAAAAACCAAAAGTCAATTCAAAAAATAATTAAAAAAAAAAAAAGCCAAAAAAAAACAGCCCACAAAAAAAAAAACAAAACAAAACTATATTCTGGGTTAATTGCCAATAGGATTAATTCGCCAAACACAAATTCGGATTATTGACCAATCAATTTATAATTATGGCAATTCTCTCTGCCTCAGGCGAAGGTTCTCATTGCCATCAGTATAGTTCCATCAGACCGATTGGTTAACATTCCGGAGCGTTGCGGTTTTCAAGCAACCCCGAGTTAAATAAATACAAACCAAGAGATTAATAACTCTTTGTCTGTCTAAAACAGCAAAAAAAAAAAAAAAAAAAAACGAAATCCAAGAAAGTATCTTGATTAAGTCAATCACTATGCTTAGAAGATACTTAACTGCCCGTCCTGCTATCAGACAGGCCTCGAGGCTTTTAACGGCTGCTTCGCGGGCTCACAGTTCGCATTCTCAGCCCATTTTGGCGGATAATATTCCTAAAATGCAATGGGCCCAGGTGTTTGACTCTCCGGGAGCTCCTTTGCAATATAAACAGATTCCGGTGCCTACGCCCGGACCTGATGAGATATTGGTGAATGTGAAGTATTCTGGAGTATGCCACACCGATCTGCATGCGTGGAAGGGCGACTGGCCTTTGGACACCAAGTTGCCTTTGGTCGGCGGCCACGAAGGCGCGGGAGTGGTGGTAGGTAAAGGCGACTTGGTTACGAACTTCGACCTGGGCGACTATGCCGGAATTAAGTGGCTCAATGGCTCTTGCTTGAGCTGCGAGTACTGCAAGCGCGGCGGAGAGTCCAATTGCGGTGAGGCACTTCTGTCTGGCTACACTGTCGACGGCTCGTTCCAGCAGTACGCTATTGCTAAGGCGATCCACGCTGCGCCTATCCCGAAATCGGTGAACTTGGCGGAGGCTGCACCGGTTCTGTGTGCTGGCATTACCGTGTATAAGGCATTGAAGACCTCGGAGGCTGTTCCGGGCGACTTTGTAGCTATTACCGGTGCTGGTGGAGGTTTGGGATCGCTGGCTATCCAGTATGCCAAAGCCATGGGACTGCGCCCGATCGGTATTGACGGTGGAGCGGCCAAGGAAGAATTGGCCCGCAGTTTGGGAGCGGAACACTTTGTAGATTTCACCAAGTCGAAGGACGTGGTTCAGGACATCCTGGACTATACCAACGGCGGTGCGCATGCCGTACTGAACTTGGCAGCGGCCGAGAAGCCGATTGAGCTGTCGACGAAGTACGTGCGCCCGATGGGCACGGTTGTGATTGTTGGATTGCCAGCGGACGCCTATATTAAATCGGAGGTGTTTTCACACGTGGTGCGAACCATCAACATCAAGGGATCGTACGTAGGCAACCGCGCCGATACTGATGAAGCGATTGATTTCTTTGCCCGTGGAGCGATCAAGGTACCTATTCACATCAAGGAATTGAAGGACCTGCCAGAAGTGTACGAGTCGATGAGCCAGGGCGAGATTGTGGGCCGGGTGGTTCTAAAGATTCCCGAATAGTTAGATTCGTTTATTATACTACGAGAACAATAGATAGCGGTAGCAGTAGCAGTAGCAGTAGCAGCTGTCTCTTATTATCCTATGTGCGACAGTGCTATAGCAAACAGAATTTATTTAACATAATTAAACCATTTTTATTATAGCGATTTTAACATAGTAATAACACAGGATTAGTAGTAACACAGTACTAGGAGTAGCATAGTAGTGACAGCGAAATGGCCAATCACAAGACAGCAATTCTGATCCCAAGCACCTCGAAAGCACCGCTTCTCATTTGAAAATCCGATCCAAACCCTTTGCAGCACCATGATTTCTGCCTTGCTGAAACGGCGAGCAAACGCCTTTGTTGTCAGGGCCTTGCCCCGACGACCAGCGATCAAAGGCTACTCGATGATCGCAGTGCACAGAAACACCCCCGACAACAACCCCAGCATTCCTTTTGAGTTTACCGAAGAAAACCGCAAGCTGGCCGAGGAAATCGTGGCCAAGTATCCGCCGCAGTACAAAAAAGCGGCGGTGATGCCATTGCTCGACATCGCCCAGCGCCAACTTGGCTGGACTTCCATTTCGGCCATGAACTACGTCGCCAAGTACCTCGACATGCCGCCTATGCGAGTGTACGAAGTTGCGACTTTCTATACCATGTACCTCCGCAACCCGGTGGGCAAGTACCATTTGCAAATATGTACCACGACACCATGCCAGCTGTGTGGCAGTGACGGGATCATGGAGGCTGTGACCAAGCACTTGGGCATCGGGCCGGGCCAGACCACCGAAGACGGCCTGTTCACTATTTCCGAGGTCGAGTGTCTGGGTGCTTGTGTAAACGGACCTATGATTGGCATCAACGACGACTACTTCGAGGACCTGACACCCGCCGGTATCGTCAAGGTCTTGCAGGACCTGAAGGCCGGCCGGCCTGTTACGCCGGGTCCGGAAAACGGCAAACGAAAGGATTGCGAGCCGTTCTCGGGGCCCAAGACTCTTCTTTCCGACAAGCCTTACTCGGGGCCCGACGTTACTCGCAAGGACCTCTAGACAATAGTGAGACAATAGTGAAACAATAGTGACAAACTACCACTTTCCCCTCCCTTCCCGCACGATTACGATTAGTTATAACACATTTTCTGTACCTTATGTATCTCCTATAGCTCTTTAGCCTTTATTATATAGCCTTGTAGCGCACACCTCTAGTGAAAATCACAGCCGGAGCTGCTTGATCAGAGATGCCAGTTGCCGGCCCTCGGCCGCGTAGTCCACGGGACTGGCTCGCAACACCGTCACTTGTGATCGCGACTCGCCGTTGTAGGTCTCCATCTTCAGCTTGCAGCGCACCACCCATTTGGTGTCAATCGCGTCGTACTGTACCCCGCGCTTGGCCTCCTCTGTCTCCAGCTGACTGTACTCAGCTGCCGGCATCTTGAGGAGCTGGGCCCCTACCTCGTCGAAACATCGCGCCCACGTCCGCCCACTATGGTCTTCCAGGGTAAACGACAACGTGTAGCGGGCCTGCGGACTATCGGAAACACTGTCACATTTACCGCAGATGTACCGCCCGCCCACTTCGCTGACTTTGGAATAGCAATTGGGTTGGCTGCACGCCAGATAGAACTGGTTGCCCTTGTTGCTAATATACGTCACCGTGGCCAACAGATCCACGTAGACCACGTCTTTGTCTCCTGTGCCCAACTGCTTGCAGCGTTCGGCGAGCTCAGCGACCGTAACCCGTGGAGTCGCGGTCGTGGGTCCAGCGCTGGCGGTCCCGTTGCGGAACGTCTGAAACACACCATCTCGGGCAGACGAGTACCATCCGGCCAAGCTGTGCGCATCAGGAATATCGGGATCGACCTCTAAGTAGGTGCTACGGCTGGCCGACAAGGAACGGCCTCCAAAATCTCCGACCTTGACCCCCTTGAGAGCCAACACTGCGCCCTCTGCGGAATCAAAATTCTCCGCCACATTATCCCAGAGAGTAAGTCTGACCTGGTACCCTGAGGGATCGACTAGATCCAGCTCGCGTTTATTGAAGGTGCGGCCGGTGTTGGTGGAGTTCACCTGGGACAGCTCTTGCACGGACCGGACCACCCCGATGTAATCGATGATCTGGCCCGGGTCGATGGTCTGCAAGTCTTTGGTGGTAACAAATCGGAACTGGATGCTGGGTTGTTGTTCGACGTTGGTGATTTCCTGTACGGTGGTATTGAGGTTGAAGGTCAACGAGTAGTCGTTCTTGACGGTGCGGTAGTCTTTGCGGGCCAAGTTGACACGGCAATTAGATATGTCGTAGTAGTGACCGACTTTCAATAGATCATAGAACTTGTCCACGGCGTCGGTAAACACTGTGGCCTCGATCTCGCCAGAATGATCTGCAAACACCACGTTGAACAAATTGCCGGACCCCCGGGCATTATTCCAGTGACGAATATCGCTTTTCGAGACCACCCGAGCCCTGATGGTCCATTGGTTCTGATACGGAGACACTTCCACTACGCTGATATAATTATCTGGCAGAGATGCCACGGGCTTAGCAGTCGTAGCAGTCGTAGCCGGCTGAGCAGACTGAGCAGACTGGGCAGACTGGACAGTCTTAACAGGAGCATTAGATTCCTGTTGAAATGGTCCTCTTGCAGTGGAAGCGGTGGTAGCAGCATCTCTAGCTGCAATCACACTATCGGGGGGTATACTGGAAGGATCAGGAAGGATCTTGGTAAACTCCGGCGGTCGCAGATCCGGCGGCAGCGGTGATCCGACACCAAGATATTCAACAGTACCATCTCCCAAAATCCAACGAATGCTTTTGCCGACCAGCTTGGGTGACACCACGTAATTAGAGATTCGAAACACCGCGCCGCGAATCAAATCGCCCTGAGTGACCAAGTGGTTGTTCTGCGACGACATTAGGAAATGCAGATAATACTGGCCGTCCCAAACCGGACCTCGAAACCGTTGTTCATGGTCACTTGAGAAGTATCCTTTAATGGAAAGCAGCTGAAGCACCAGCGAAGGATTGCGTTGATGATAGTTTCGGCCTTGAGTCCGATCACTGCATATCTGTTCAATTGCACCGGTAGACAATGGAGGCACAGACATGATAATCTACAAAAGCCTAAACAATCGAACAAACCGTGATTTACGATAAATAGAATAACAAGTATGGATCGGTAGTGGCAAGTGCTGATTTTCACAGACGCGTAAACCGCGTGGGTTGGGGTTGGGCTGAGTCACAGCCAGAAGTATCAATGAGTGATAATAAATACAAAGAACTAGCTATAGAGCAAATAGCCTACTAGGTTTGTTTATCTAAAAATAGTTGTCAAAAGATAAAGAAATATATAGAGTAAAAATCTATAAGAATTCCTATTAAGCAGGATATATGAATTATCACAGGTATTATGTAGTGAATCAGAAGGGAAAGACGTATATAAAGTAGGATATTTGAATTACTACAGATGCTATGCTGAATGAAGAAAGACGTATAAAAAGAAAATAGAAATAAAGACTAGCTAAGGTTATCAGTAGAATAGAAAAAGAGGTTTTAAAGAGATGAAGAAGAATATAGGGTACTAAATATTTAGTAATATCTCTAAATATATTTTGTGTATAATCACAGATACTATGTAGTGAGTTGAAAAGGACGTATAGAACCTTTAAAAATAAAAGAAAATAGTTGCAAATCTTTATTTCGTTACATTTATTTTAGTATAGTAGAACAAAAGATTATTTTTGATATATTAAAAAAAATATTAGTATGATTTTAAAGAAGTTAATGAATTTTTTAGAGTATTTATTTCTAGTATTTTTAGTAGTATCTTAAAAATAATAATATTATTATCATCACAATTACAATTTAATGAGTTGGAATAGACCTATAAGATAATTAAAATAAAAACCAATAGTGCTAAATATTTATTATTTATTTCATTACATTCTTTCAGTATAGTAGAGTAGAAGAAAGTATTCAAGATATTTGAGAAATTAGTGTGATTTTAAAGAAGATCAAGAAAGATATATGGTACAAAGTATTTATTAAAAAATCTTTGAATATATTACTTTTATTATCACAATTACAATCTAATGAGTTGAAATAGACATATAAAATAAATAAAATAAAAAATTGTAGTGTTAATTATTTATTATTTATTACTTATTTAATTACATTTATTTTAATATACTAGAACAAAAAATTATTTGTGATATATTAAAATAATTATTAGTATGATTTTAATAGTAACCAATTAGTTAATAAATAGGGGGGTTGGGACTGCGCGACGAGTATTTATATGGGAGAACGACTTATACGAGACGTCTAGCAAAATACAGCAGTGCACAACGGAAAAAGCGCCTCGAAATTTTTAATTTCGAGGCAGAAAAATTTCGACTTTTTAGTATATAAATATACCTGGACAAGGCAAAACAGAGGT
>JAJMFE010000031.1:0-97712 GCA_030574555.1 Tortispora phaffii | reverse complement strand
TTCGTCATCTAACCTCCCTCTCCTCCCCCCTTCAAGTACCTATTCAATCCGTTCGTTCATGGTATTGGCTAATTCTGGTTCCAAAGCTGTACTTCATTATTATTGGCCAATAATTATATTTGGGACTTTGCCGAGGTGCACCTATAACATTCGTTCAAAGGAGGTGGGGGAAATGAATGATTGCTCTTCACCACAACACTCTTCTTCTTTCGACAATATCCAGACCACATTAGAGGGTGCCACAAATATTTGGCAGTACGACAAGGATTTTTACACGTTTTATTAATTGGTGCTTTAATTACTTTTTTGTTTTTGTTACTGTTCCTACAAACCCCTGTCTATGGCTGCCTCTGCTATTCCGGAGTCTACCCCAGATTCTGGCTTGGACTCATGTTCTGCGACAGCCACTGCTGATGTTGCCTACAATCGGCTAAAGAACATTTCCGCTCATATCACCCATTTAGAATCTCACCCTACCTGTAGGTACTTGCTGCCTTCTCCTGTGCCATGTATACTAACTCAGTCTCCACCGACTCTAAAATTAAGGTTAAAAACCCCATCGTCGAAATGGACGGTGATGAAATGACCCGTATCATCTGGAAGATGATTAAGGACAAACTCATCTTACCTTATCTTGATGTTGATCTCAAGTACTACGATCTTGGTATTGAGTACCGTGACCAGACCGACGACAAAGTCACTGTGGACGCCGCTGAAGCCATCCTGAAATACCAGGTCGGAGTTAAATGCGCTACCATCACCCCTGATGAGGCCCGAGTTGAAGAATTCGGTCTCAAGAAGATGTGGCTCTCTCCTAACGGCACTATCCGCAACATCCTTGGCGGCACTGTTTTCCGTGAGCCGATTGTGATCCCTCGCATTCCGCGCCTGGTGCCCGGATGGGAGAAGCCCATTATTATTGGCCGTCATGCTCATGGTGACCAATACAAGGCTACCGATGTCGTGATTCCCGATGCCGGCACCGTCGAGCTAGTCTACAAGCCTGCTAACGGTGGTGAACCCCAGGTTCACAAAGTCTTTGACTACAAGGCTGGAGGTGTTGCTCTGGCCATGTACAATACCGATGAGTCCATCCGTGGTTTTGCTCATTCCTCCTTCAAGCTTGCCCTCGACAAGAAGTACAACCTCTTCATGTCCACCAAAAACACTATTCTCAAGCGTTATGATGGTCGCTTCAAGGATATTTTCCAGGAGATCTACGACGCCGAGTACAAGTCTGCTTTCGAGGCTGCTGGTATCTGGTACGAGCACCGTCTAATCGACGATATGGTTGCCCAGATGGTCAAGTCTAAGGGAGGCTACATTATTGCCATGAAGAACTACGATGGTGATGTGCAGTCTGATATTGTTGCTCAAGGATTCGGATCTCTTGGTCTGATGACTTCGGTTTTGGTTACTCCTGACGGAAACGCTTTTGAATCCGAGGCTGCCCACGGCACTGTCACTCGTCATTACCGCCAATGGCAGCAAGGCAAGGAGACTTCCACTAACTCCATTGCATCGATTTTTGCCTGGACCCGGGGTTTGAGCCAGCGAGGAAAGCTCGATGGCACTCCCGAGGTGATTGAGTTTGCCGAGAAATTGGAGAAGGCTACCCTTGACACTGTCCAAGTTGATGGAATCATGACCAAGGATTTGGCTCTGTCCTGCGGCAAGACCGACCGTAGCTCCTACGTTCTCACCGAGGAGTTCATCGATGCCGTCGCTGCCCGCCTCGCTAAAATCTAGATACGTAAATATTATTATCGCTATCTAATCAATCTAGTATGTATGTAGCCATTCATTGCAGTACATCCCTGCCCATTAAGACTTTTATACAGCCAGAAGATAATATTTATTTGCAATTCTATTTAATATACATTTTTTTCTTTTTTTTTTTCTTTTTTTTTCATTTGAAACTCTGTACAGCGTATATTGACTGGTAAACTTTTTGGTGGAGGTATAGGCTTTAAGGCGCAAGTGACGTCACTGCAATAATCATCCACGTGGTCCATATATAAACCCTCATCATCCTTGATCAAATGTTTCTCATATTTCTTATTACTTTCTGAAAGAGGTCTTCAATTGATTATTGATTTATTAATTTCTCTTCGATCTATCTGAATTTACCTAAATCTATCTAAACGTACTTGATATTTGTGACTGTTTAGCATGACTCCAGCTGCCAAGATCCTTTTAGCAACTGCTGCCGCAGGTGGTGCCTATTATATTTACAATAATGCACAGAAGAATAATGCTAGCAAGCCTATATCGATTTCCAGTAGCCCAATTTCTAAAGGACCGAACGAAGAGGTTGGGCAGAAGATTGGCAGTAAGATCGACGATGCTGTGGCTAAGACTCAGACCCTGTACAGTACTTCTAAAGCTCAGGCAGTCGATCTAACCAACTCTACATATGAGAAGATCATGTCATCTAAGGATAATTTGCAGGAGTTGTGGAACAAGAAGCTGCAAGAAGTCCGAGAGTCCTATGATGCTGCCAAAGCTGATCTCGAGGAGAAGAAGAAGGCCCTCGACAAGTTAGCCAAAGATGCCGATGAGTCTGCCCGAGCTACGGCTGATGCTGCTTATAAATCTGCTCAGGAGAACTACGCGAAGATGGCCAAATCCTGGGATGAGACTAAGCAGAAAATTGTAGATTCTGCCACCGAGCAGCAGAACAAGATCACTGCGGCATTGGAGCGTCAGTACCGGGATGCAGATAAGGCCTACAATGATCTTGTAGCTCAGTCTAAGATTCAGGCTAATGCTGCCTCAACCGACTTCCAGAAGAGCCTGGAGAATGCCAGGGCCACGATGATCAAGACTAAGGCAGAATGGCAGCGCCAGCAAAAAAATGCTCAACTTGAAATTGAAAGGTCTTCGCAGGATTTTAAGGAGAAGTCTAAGAGCTGGTGGAATTGGTTTTCGAAATAGGTAGGGATTGGATTCTCCGGATAATCGACGATTCTAGTCGAACAGCTATCTTTCATTTATCGACCATATTACAGTTGACTCAATACTACTATCTATCTTATATTAATTGTATTATCTAATTGAAGAAAAATTGTTGTTATTTTTTCTTTTTCTTAGGAAATAAATAACAGATATACAGGTATGTTTGATACCATATTATTATGAACAGTCCCTTCGTATCGATAATCACTGTTTCAGTGGTCTGGGACTACAAATTTGGCAAAAAGTTAAGAAATGACCAAATTGCGACTCTTAATGAGAGATCAACCCAAGCATATGAAGCATCTGAATCAATAATTAGGCACTTACCAAGGACTTATTTTGACTTTAAAATAATTTCAGTACCCTTCATTGTAGGAACCAAACATCTTTTAAACGTTGATAACGGCTGGCCGGCTTCATATTATGTGATACTTAAAAAGATTCCTCTGATACAAAGATGTACGAATTTTGCATGAACCGCAAGCACTAATCGTCTATGAACCGCCAATCAAAGTCTGTATTACGAAAACAGTAAACACTGTTTTATAGTCTCAAATCTTTTCATAAACAAGCGTGGATTCAGTATCAAGTGATATTTTACCTAGAAGATTACAATTTTGCCGAATGATATTACAGTTTCATCGAAAGGTAAACAATCTTAATAAAAACCTATGGAGACAAATAAATACAAGAAATGAGTTTCATTCTTTGAGAACGAAAGAAGAATGGCTGACACAACGAGGAAAGATAGACAGAAAGAGTGGTGTAACAAAAAGGGTCCAAGAGAATGAAAATGCATACGAATAGTTTATGCAACCGGGCTATGAACAAGAAGTGCCTAGTAAGTATGGACGGAAGGAGAAGACCAAAAAAAAAAAAAAAACAAATAATGCAGATCCGAATAAATAAATCCAAAAGAAGGCCAACATAGAGGACGATGCCCCCAATTCTATATTCACGACTCTCAATGGCTACAGACCGAGAATGTTAGCCAGTTTATGCCCTAGCTCTTTTGGTAACAAAGTCTGCAATGTCGCAAGATGGCAAAAACCCATCACTGTTCCGTCTTTTAGTACGAGAGTGCTGCCTAAAACCTACTGGAACAGAATTGTTCTCGAGCTCCGAGGAGCCGGCCAATTGTGCCATATTTTGTAGCCAGTTCTGAACTTTTATTTCAAAAGCACGGAGCCGGCGATGAGGATTCCACGTATACATTCCAGCCATAATTAATTGCTTGCCCTCGGATGAGTAGAACAAGTTATAGGCATCGGGGAATATCATACTAATTGTTGAATACTGGGACTCTGTTACTTGGGCTCGAACGAGCGTCTCGGCTACGCTAAGGATCTGAGCGTCAGCGCGGCTGCGCTCATGGAACAGCACCCCATCTATACGGGAAAACGCTGCGATTATATCCTGTGCAAATACCTCCGCCATCTTTTGGTATAATATGAAGTGAGTCGAAGTGAAAAAGACAGTGGAAAAAGCCTAGCTTTAAAGTTCCGTCCGGTACTCTCAGCCAGCCTGTCATCCTAATTGGGTAAATGGGCTTTCTCAATTAGGAAATGTAATCTAGCCTTTCAGGTCCCAACCGCTTTATCATTAAAGTTAAGACGATATATATGCAATCCTGCAGGGACTGCCGGTTTACACTCATCGTTTTGCATCATGGCCAAGGATTTCATAGTATTATTGTACAGCAACGCAACTGTCTGTACCCTTGGTTAAATGAGCTTATGCCAGTTCTGCCTACCAATAGACTTTATAACTGGGTACCTTGGGTAACGATCTCCTTTTAGTTTATTCTCCCGGTCCAGACTCTAATGACCATACCTTCGTTTAATTTACCCCCAGCTTCTTCTGGAGATAGGGATATTGGAGACGGGCCAGACCAATCGTCTGAAACCACCCTCTCGAACTCTGGGAGCTCTTTCAGCCAATCTTCCACTTTACTGCCAGAATGCTTTGCTCCAAGTGTGCGTAAGCATCTTAGTGGTTTGATGTACACCTATTCCCCAACATTTTTTGAGGTAGCTTTCGGGAGAAATTTTGTAGAATTACATGCTGTTGATGATATATCAACAGTCGCTTCTATTCCTTCTGATTCTATTGATGGAGTGGTTGCATGGTTTACTGATATTGGTAACAGCATTATTGCCGGGGACTCTCCTATGACATTCTCTTCTTCCAAGGGTGGTTCAATGGTCTCAGACAGACCTCAAAACTCTGTTCCTCGTGCGCTGATTCCATGTCTTCAGAGATGTGATGTATTCTTACACTATTCTGACACTTCTCGCGAACCAGATGGATCGTTTCTATGGCGCAACGTTGTCGTGGTTGGTGTCATTGTTCCTTTTTATGATACTACACTAAATATGGAAACTCTTTACTTAGATGCATATACTGCATTGTGTATGAGGGCTAGAGAAGCATGGTCTTGTCAACCTGGCCGTCGATTCTTTCATGGGTTTGTATTGATTGATGGTCAACTTCAGTGTTGGTTATTTCATAGAGCCGGTGCTATTGTCTCTAGTTTCGTCGACGCGACTCAAATGGATGTTTTGGTGGCTTGTCTTCGTAGCTATTGTTTCTTATCTCCAAAACAACTCGGCTACAGCGATGAGGTTACTCCAGAACTCATAAAGAACTTAGAAGATGAAGATGCTTATGCTACTATAAAGATTCAGGATGCTAATGATCAGTTTGAAGGTGAAGTTCACATCGATATCCACCCAAAGCCGTTGGCGTATTCATCTAAACTGGCCTGTAGAGGTACTGTTATCTGGAAAGCTCGACTTCACGGCGACGAACAGTACTCTTTTGTGGTCAAAGAAGTTTGGCAGACATCAGATAGATTACCAGAATGGCTTATACTTGAGATGTCTACCAGGATTGGGATTCCTGGAATAATTGGTTCTCGTGGTACTATTAACTACAGCATGGACCCTGAATATCCTGATTCAACTGCCGACTTTGAGACAACGTATAATACCCAGGGTCTGTGGAGATTCACTCCTGACTGTATTGAAACAGTACACAGTTTTCCTAATGTTAAAGCATCTATCTCCCTGACTTCAGATGCAGGAGAATCTGAAAATTCGGACTTGGAACTAATTGACCATGAACCGATAACCGGGGTTCAGTTTCAACTGCGTCATAGGTATCGTCAGCGTATGTTTTTGGATCCTCTAGCTTATCCCTTAATTCAGTTCTCTTCTTTGTACCGTCTCGTCCTTTCTCTTCAGCAAGTATTTAGAGCTCACTGGCATCTTTATACGAAACTCAGGTGTCTTCATCGAAACGTGTCTCTGGATAATATTGTCATTAGCCCATGCCATGAAGACCAAGAGGAAGAAGACACAGAGTCATACGAAATACCATTGCCAATCCCTGACGAGTGTGGAATGTTGATTGGTTTAGGACTTGCATCTCGAGTTCAAGATGATAACGAGCATTACATCTGTCCATCTGGTCAGGATATCCTGGAGTTGGCCGAAGAAGCAGATATTCATGTGAATGATACATGTAATCGGGATGTGCGAACCGGGACATTTGAATTTATGGCCATCGGAGTCTTGATGGACATGAAGCATACATATAGACACGATGCAGAGTCTTTCTTTTATGTCATCCTCTGGATCTGTCTTAGATATGACCTTCAGGTTCAAGGATCAAATGATGAGACTCTAGAAGACGATGAGGATTCATTTGACCCCATTCTACCGATAGCAGAGATAATGAGAAAAGGCCTAAATTTAAAACAAAGGGTTCGACAAAATCTTCCTAAAGGTAACCGAATCATTTCTCATGAAATTTCTGCTTTCACTCCTGTAGTCGCTGTTCGCCGACAAAAATGGCCAAATGTATTGGACGAGTGGAGTTATGGTTCATATGAGATGGCAGCAAATGATAAGATATCCAGAATGAAGGATCTTAGGAAATTTGATGAACTTGTTAGCATGTTTGGAACCGGATTTGATTCTATTTCTGCCTTACACGACATGGTTTATACCATGCGAAACATACTCTTTGCTGGTCAATCCATAGAAGTGATAAAGCGCGGGCGCCATATTGACTTTGAACATACAAGAATTTTTAGAAAAATGGACGATGCTTTCTCTACGTGTTTAAGAGCTCTTCGTTAGGTATTCCTACAGCCAGACATCGATTTTATGGTACAAAATTTTGGAGAATAGAGGTAACCACAGACTAATATTTACGAATTTTATGAGTGTATTGTCATGAAGATAATGTAGATAAAATAAAAAAAAGGGAACTCTCGAGGTTTCAAAACTTGCGGAAAGTTGAATCATATGAGTTCGACGATGGGCGTGATGCGTCTAATAACATCATATTTATCGGGACATCATTCTCTCCAGGGATTGGGTTTGAATCCTCAAGCAACTCAAATGGCTTTACCTGTAAAGGTCCAATAGGAGTACCGGTATCTTCTTGAACCAGTACTAGTCCTTCCGTATAAGGAGAGTCGAATAAGCTGGAGACAGATGATGAGGGGTGATGTTCTGACCGAGAAAATTCGTCAAAATTCAACAAGTCCAAAAATAATTCATTAGGCCCTACAGTTCTGGCTTCAGTACTTGTACGTTTCGACAAAACCGCATTAATATCAGCAGGTAAAATCTGTTTTCCGTCACCTTGTTTTTTAGAAAACGTCTTCTCGTTAGCGATATTTTGGAACTCTTTAGTTCTATCAGAACTTGTTAATTCGTGTAAGAAGTTAGCACTGTCAACAATGCATTGCAATAAAGATGAGTTCTGAGGCTGACAGATAAAATGGGTCCCAGCTAGAGTCGCAGTAGAGAGTAATATTTCTTCGCGATTAATTACATCACTTGGCGGAATTTCTGCACGTTGGATGCAATGGGCAAAGAGACTAAGTACTTTTCCGTAAAAGAAAATAGCTTGTGAAAGATTTTTGGTATTATCAGGATTAGAAGTATTGCACTCTTCTGACATTAAGGAAGAGTTTTTGTCAGAAGTCTCCATTTTTCGAGCAGCGTCGATCAGCTTCGTACAGGCTGATGGAAGTTTAGAAAAAATTGAAGAGTCAAGAGTAACCGTTGGTTCCATAAAGCCTTCAAACAAGGCTATAATTGAAGGCATTAAATTCCTGTTATCAGAGGATGTCCCATGACTGCCAAGATCAACCACCTCAGGAAGAAACTCAGAGTCCAGAAACGCAGAAACAAGAGTTTTAACAGCTTGAATTTTAACTTCAATAGGTGAAAGAGCCAATGTAGCTGGCAACCGTCTTAAGAAATCATTAGAAAGTACTAATTTTGGCACAACGGCAAAGAATGTGTCCAGGGTAGAGATATGACCAGGGACTACTAGAGTACAGCCAGATTGAACCAAAAAATCTATGGAAAAATAGACATGGACCAGAATTTGTAATGGACAAACCATAAGCTCTTCTTTCACTGACATAATCGTTTCGAGAGTAGATATTGGATCCGAATTGGTACCAAAAGGTTGATCAAATATACAGGATTCGACAATCGAACAAATGGAACACAAAATCATATTGTCATCAGAAAACTCAGAATGTGATTGACACATTTCAGTGTTCTGAGCAGAAGAGTTTGGCTCTATCTTCAAATTTTGTTGAATGTTCTGTATGAGATTGTCAAATTCATCAACAAAAGCTTGGGCGTTTGCGTGAATCATTCGATTAATACAAGGACGTGAAGATACTCTGAACAATTCTAGTGCTTGAGTCCGCTGATATACATCCTCGAAAAGAGTTGAAGAACTGATAAATCTTAGTTTCCAGATAATACATTGAAAGAGCAGTTGTGCATGTTCGAGTTCAAAAAGGTATCTTTGGAGTCGTAAAGAGAACGAATCAAGTGCACTGATTTTCGAATTATCTTGTGAAGTACCAATAGCAAGATCAAATAAAATATTTAACAGTTCATTATCAAACAGAGAAGTTTGGGGACTTGAAACACAGATTATATGCTTGGCCATGGCACACCAAACGTTGCAAATGAGCTTTAGAGAAACAATACCTTGAGAAATAAGAACAGTCAATAGACTTAAAAAGCTTTCGGCTTTAACATTCACTGCAAGTACTGGAGTTGGAGCTATCGAATCCATAGAGGAGTTCGGAACCTGAGAATTTACAGTCACGAAGCTATCCCACGTAGGATCTATCTGTACCAAGACCCAGGAAGTCATAGCTTGCTCAAACATAACAGGGTCCTGAATTTTCAAGGTTTGTAAAAGAACACAGCAGTCACGAATGTTAGAAAACGGATCCAGTGATTTTGTCAAGTCTTCTATCATCCTAGACAAAATGGCTGAGATATCCGAACGATTAGACCGGGAAAGATCTAGACTTCCAAGAACGGATTCTGAGAGTAGAGAAAGGTTAGATTCTTCTACATCTGGCTGATTACCTTCAGACATAGGCGTGAGATAATTCTGCGAAAGCGCACTTTTGATGACATGAATTGTTTCTCTAACATCAAAGTCCGAGTACCAAGATTCCGCATCTCTCAGAAGTGTCACTACAAAGCTTTCAACGATATACAACGGCTTCTTAACACGATGTAGCTGGGAGATCAAATCCTGGACATATGGTTGTAGTTCATGTGCAGCGCCGAACACATGACAGCAGAATAATAGCAAAAGGGCTGCCAGAGACAACGTTAACGGATCGATTGAGGAAGAAATCATAATCTGTAAAATTTTTTCAATCGACTCAAATTCCTGCAAGTCAACAATGACATTCAATGCATATGCTAAAAATTGAATAGAACTATCAGTTGATTCAGATGAAGATAATCCCCGGCTAATGTAGTCAACCACAAAAGCTGAAAGTTTTGTTCGATCTGCATAACTTAGATCAAGGTAAAATGCAGCACAAGAAGAAGTATATTCAAGGGGATACGTTGGTTTGATGCCAGGAGAAAAAGGAGACGCAGGGGATGGTCCTGTTAAACCTGCAGTTTGGAGAAAGAGCTGTTGAGCATCAGAAAACCTGGACTCTGGAGTGGGCTCGGGTTTGAGACCAAGAGCTATACATTTTCTTCTATAGTTTTCTAATTGAAAAGTTCGCTGACCCAGGAGAGAAGGGCTGAGATTTTTGAACTCAAGATTTTGGAGAATTGCAGCATGTCGCGCTGCCGCGGGAGCTGAGACATTGAGGGAGAGAAGACCACGAGAGATAACTTTTCTAAAATAAAGATCTGGTTTGAATATAGACCTTTTAGACAAATAGTCCAACATGCGGCATAAGGAAGCAATAGATATAGAATCATAAGCCACAATATGAAGTACAGCGCCCAAGAAGGCGGAAAAAATTGCTGGCTTGGCTGAAGATAAGCCAGTTATTATAACAGCGGCACGAATAGAGCGCTCCCACAGGTTACTTTCAACATGAGAGCTTGTGCCCCAATGAGTCACATATCGAATCAAATCCTCAAAATCAATGTTTAGAAGTAAAAGATCAGACACAGCTTGGTCAGGGAGACCCGACGTATTCCGGTCAAGAATCCGATAGATCTGGCCGTAACTATGAACTGTTGGACTAGAAGATATTGAGAAATTTATGCTTCTGTTTCTGTCGTTGACATTATTGTAAATTTGCATGACTCGAGGATCGTTGGTGATAGTCGCAAAATTATGGAGGATAGGTTGAGAAATATCCCAGAGCCAAGGTATGACACAAGTTTCAGGATATCGAACACATATCTTAAGTACAAGAGTGCCTACACGATAATAAAGAGGGGTGAGAGTAGGTTCCGTAGAGGAGTCTTGATCGAGTTTCAGTAATATATGGCGGGCTTGAATAAGAAGAGCGACAACTATCTTTCGGGAAGAACTTGGATGAGGGATGATAAATCGCCAAAAAGTACGAGTAAGAACCAGAACGACCGCCAAGGAGTTCAAATCAGCCTTTCTAATAAGAGAAGCGATCCAACGCAAGAAAGCTGCACGATCAATGAGATTCTCAACGTACATCTGAGATACAAAATGGAGATAGTAATGGAAGCGGTCAGACCAAGGGCGAAATTTATCGGGAGCAGAAGAGGCGGAAGAGTGGCCCATTGCGACAGAGGAAGGTTGAGAGGTTTTGTAAAAAGGGAGTGAAGGGCGAAGAGGGGAGCTGACAGGTTTGTGGTGGTGAACTGGATGAGATTCTTTAATAGCAGGAAGAACAGAGTCAGGCTCCGAAGGCGGAAACTCTTCGTGAATTGCGGACTCGAGAGCTGCAGTGACCTGCGCTGTCCAGTCAATTTTCCAGTTGAGCTCGTTCTGCTGAATGGATGGGGCCTGGAGGCCTCTCCGACGCAAGCCTCTCAGTTCATTGGCGGCGACACACTTAACGAGCCAAAGAGCACGATGGATAGGTACATTCTTCAAGCAACATTGGTCAACAAGAAACTTGTCGCGGACCGAGTGCGGTATGGTGCGGGAGACTTTTCTCAGAGGAACCGAGGAGTCAGCAAGATCCCGCAGCCAAGCTTCTCTGCGTTGATCAGTCAAAGTGACTCTAGGGGGTGGTTTAAAGGAGTACGGGGCTGTGATGCGTTCTAAGAGTTGGCGTCGACGGTAAGTATGAGTAAGGTAGGACGACAAGGTCTGGAGCGTGCGAGGTTGTTGGAGGTCGGCCAGCAAAGTGTTGAAAGCCGAGGCCGTCTCTTCAGCTTCCGAGCGGCGTGATTTGGACGGCTGAACAACGCCATCTTCGGGCGGTTGGGCGTCTCGAGGAAAGAAATCAGGATACGACGACCGAACAGCAGCAGCAGTAGCAGTCGATGAGCCAAGAGACAGCAACGGCCTGAGATTTGCAGGTGGATCAAGTGTATATGGAACCAAATCTGATTTTAGTCGAGATGGCACAGGAGAGCCTTGAGAATGGCGTGGCCGAGAACGGTCGGCCATTCTCTGGGAGGGATTCGAGAGAGCTGGGGGATGAACAGTGTCAGATTAAGAGGCTACAATGGAAGAACAAGAAGAAAAAGGAGAGAAAATAAAAGAGAAGAAGATAATTAGACAATTGACATATGGATATAAAAGCGGAATATTACCTTTTTAAAACACTCTGGGGGTTTCCAGATAGGCAGCCAGCTGTTCCTAGGATGATGAGACGATTATTGATTTATCTAAAGTGGGAAGGCCGAATGGGGTTGGGGGTTTGTTTGTCCATCACTCACCCACCTATTTTGCCGAATACGACCTAGAGTCCCAAGCGGTAATTTAAATTGTTTATGCTTTTCTGAATACAGCCGATATCCCGTTATAGATTGATTAATTACTCACCATATCTGAGGGTACACCCTCGTGTATAGTTTAGAAATTGGAAATGTTTTGTTTTAACAAAGCCACCATTAACATATCAATCTTTATGATAGTATTATATAGTCATACTGTATAGGTGTTTATTGTATAGGTTTATTATACTAACTAGTCTTTATTGATATATACTAAATTAGTGCTAAAAGTCGAATAATTCTTGAGAGCAGTCGAAGGCAGACTACATTTTCGATAAACATTCAGGGGAAGTGGTATCTAACATATAGTACTATTCCTGGTCGAGGCTAAGCAGTGCTGAGACTATCGTCACTATCGTCGATATCGACGTCGTAATCCAGCATATCAACATCATCTTCATCCTCGTCGTTAATGAATTCAAGATCATCAAAGTCAGCATCAAGATCGCCCTGGGCGGCCTTCGCTAGAGATTCCGAGTCAATTTCTGCAAATTGCCTAGGGTCTATGAAGCGCTTATTCTTCTGCGAGGAAGGCGGCACACCCATGGTTACCGACTGCATCATTGGGGCGACGACCTCGAATTGCACCGATATAGTGAAGGGCTCCAACGCTGGTCCGAAAGCCGTCTCGACATAAGCAGAATATACTGACGGGGATACCTGCAAGCCGATCATATACATGGTATAAGCGATTCTATTCCATTTCCACTTCACGTAGCGACCCATTCGTATGCTCCCCGGTAATCCGACGTAGGATAGCCAATGAGAGACCTCCCCGGCGACGGTACGATTAGATTTCAACCATTCTGCGACGGTACAAGATCTCGTTCGCTGGAAAATGTGACTATGTGGCTCCAGAACCGTCTGGGCGAAAGAAGCTTTGTCGCCCAGTGCAGCTGGGCTGGGTAACATTGAGTCCGTCACAAGCGGACTCACTGTCCCGAATTCAGGTAGATGGGGAAATACAAACTTCCACATGGCAGCTACACACGCCGCAGTCGCAGTTCCGGCTGCCGGACCCTTTCGATAATTCCGGGCATTGTTGATTGCACGGACCCATCTTTCACTGTACTTGTTCTGCCGATACAATATGTAGTCCAGGAGGTTCTTGGTTCTCGAGGTGGGAGCAAACACGCGGGCAGCCTGGGACGGTGTCCTTATGACAGGTTTCTTGCCTGCGGCTACAAACATGGTGAACAAGAGCTCCCGCCAACCATCTTCACCGAGTCGGCCCGATTTGCAACGCTGCTTGCACATTTGCAGGATGGCTCGGCATTGTCCAACTGTACTCAACGAAACAGTCGAGACCACGTCTCCTGTCACCTCCATGTCCGACGGATTCTTGTACCCAAGAATCGTCAGAATCGCTTCCAGATCCGTCTCCAGCATCCCGCACGAAATCTCATTGTCAATGTAGCGGCTACCAACCAATAAGGAGGCATTGAAAGTATCCCGGTATTCAGCCAAACAGCGCGATACTATATTTTCGGGCAGCTTCACGGATTCCAAGTAGTTTTTTGCGTTTTTATTGACATCATCCTCTTCTCCTGACAACACTTTCTGGAGAGCTCCATCGTCCGTTTCCCCGATGCATTCTAGGAGTGCCCTCTCCATTGCCCCCTCGACTGCATCCGAAGATTCCAAAATGACATCACTATTCGCGTATTCCTGGGCATGTAGGTCCACATGCCGCGTTTCGGTTTCTTTCATCTCTGCCATGCAAGATACATGTGTATTGAGCAAGGAGCGCTGCTTGAATCCAAGCTCGCGAGCCCCACCTACGATGTGGCTAGTCAAATCCGGCAACTCGCGCTTGATACCTTCTTTCGTGTGTCGAGCGACTCCGCGGCGGCGAGGATCTTCGATCCACACAAACTTGTGACGCATCGGTACGTCTTTCCGGATTCGCAGACGCGATACTAACTGTATTTTGCTTCTGTAGTTGAGGACTCCTGTGTACAGAAGATCAAACGATGTATGGAAATGCGTATCTAGACTGTGACCTGCCTGGAGAACTGTGGTGGTCACCAACACATCACATGCAGTCGCGAGCCGGTTAGGGTCAGCCAGAAACGACTCAATCCAGCTGGGATGAGTCAAATTGCTCGATTCTTCTTCTTTGCTATTTCCCCGTGCCCAAACCCCTTGAATGCGCTCGTCCAGAGAAGGCAACTCGGGAAGCTCGCATCGCCGGAGGTATCGTAAGTAGTAGACAATAAACTGCGCAACATCTGCCCGAGATACGAAGACAACAAACGGAGCACGTGACTGTTTATCGGCCATAGAGATGGACTGGATATACATCACCCCCATGAGTTTCAAAATATGTTTTAAGCCTTCCTGGCCTGAAAATAGGTAAGCCGGTCGCAAGTTGAGCGGCGCAATAATCTTCCGGCGCTTGATCGTCTGGATAGCATCTGGTCGTTCAGGGCACATCAGCTCCGAGTAGAAGACTATTGTTTCCTCGGGAATCCGATGCTGCATGATAATCACTTTCTCAGCCCGCGAAAGACATCGATAAAGTGCAGCTCTGCACCTGTCGGGATATTCTATAGTGCTGCCCGTAAGGTGATATTGGACAAAAACACACTCGTCCACAATAACCACATCATGTTTCACTTCCTCGTTCTTCGGGAGGTATAACTTGTATAGACTGTCCAAGCAGATCACCGCTCTGTCCCACTTCTCCCTGCCATCTCCCCATTTCCAGAATCCCGCCTGCAAGTAGCAAGTGAGACCGAGTTCACAGGCGAGATATCGCGCGAGGGTGTGCCTATATGTGATAGCCAAAATTTTAGTCGAGATCGGTAGGTTGGCTATGTACTCTCGCGTGGTTCGGGTCTTACCCACACCCGTTGGTCCATCCAGAACGTATAAATTACACTTGTCATTGAGATCCACTTGTTTCTGCCCGTCCGCATTCAGATACTTTCCTTTTTCCAAACGGATCACTTCATCAGAAGTCGGAAGAAACCCTGTGATTATCGAGGGGACAATCACTGGATAAATCAGATTTTCCAGAAAACATATTACTGTCTTTTCACCGGAACGTTGCTCTCGGCATACCGCTCGAGCTACGCTACCAGTGACCACTTTCGGCTCTGTATATTTACTTTCAGAACCTTCATCGGGGTCTACAGCGTCGTTATATTCAGTCTGACAAGAAGGACAGTAAATGAAAGTCCCATCTTCGACGAGTTCAAGGCGCGCAACCTGACCATCTCCCGTAACAACCGAAATCAAATCTTCTAATGCGGTGCTACTATATAACAACTTACTCAGATTATCATTTTCGGGTGAGGCTGACGAAGTAGATGAAGACGTCACACTTGTGCTCGCTTCTAGTTCAAATACCTGCAGTGCTTCGTCTGTTGGAATCGCAGCAGGCACGATTCCAAATATGATTGGATCGGTTGCAGCATCAATATACCTGGCTGACCATGAAAGCATGTCGTCGGGATCCCCCTCTGGCGGCATGCTATCCGGGTCTTGTGGGCGGGCCCTCGACATATATGGCACTGGATTGAAATCGTCTACTGGTCGCTGAGTCGACCAGTATCTTCGAATAGTGGTCAAAATACCCGGACACGAACAATACTGCGAAGGTTTCACCTTCAGTAGCGCCTCAGAAATGCACTGATTTCCATGTTGCACCAAATACGACCCCCAATCTTTGGCCGTCGGAAACACGTCTGTGAATGAAGGCCTGCTGGATATATTCTCGGCAGACTGTATGATCACGGGATGCTTGTCACCATCCCAAGGCAACAGCACTCGCTGTCCTTGATACTTGGAGCATCCCGGCAACCGAACCTGCTGCCTTTGGCCGTAGACTGAGGTGTCAAAAAACACCCACCGGAGAGGGATTTCCGTATTTCTAGCACTAGGGTCGAATGAGAGTGTCTCTTCTATACGTTCCCGGATCGTATCGTATAACTCTCGATTCATACCTGGATGATCGCGCATACTAGTCAGTATGCGATCATGCTGAAGCCTGAACATCGCCACCATTTCGAGAACTGTGCTGTGAATGCTTATGGCGCTATTATCAAATTTTAAATTGCCGTTTATATAATGGAACGATATTTTACGTGGCCCGCATGCCTGAAGTATAAGATCATCGTCAAATTCGCATTCGCGAGTTATGACATGTGCAAATCCACGTTTTAGAAAAGCTCGGATCTCAGCCCGCAGTACCTGGATGATAGCCTCCGCGCTGGCTGCGTCCAGAGGTGGATCCGAAGGCTGTAGAGTGAAATCTATGTCCAGATAGAATGAACATTGGTCCAGCCCGTCTATAATCTCGTACCCTGATTCCAAGACATTCGCTGCAATCAGATGGTAGATTTCGTTGGCAGAGGCAGCAAAAAACCTTTTGCTGCGATCTCCGACTCGAATGAAGTCCTCTGCCCAAATGGTTTTACCCTTAGTTGTCGGCACCGATGTTAATCTGTGAGAGAACTGAACACACGGGAGTCTCTTGTTTCTGTTATCAATAGGTTGTTTAAGCATAGTGTTACGCGTCTTCTCGTCTTTCCTAGTACGAAAATATAATAAGAGAATAGGAGATGATCTTTAGTATTTATAGGTGTGACTGACTTATTGACGCGTCACAACCCTAAAATTCTAAAAAGCCGGGTAAAAATTATATTGTGAGCCCTAATTTATAAAAGTCTTACAAATCCGGAAACAAATCCGGTATTGTTTCTCTGCAGTTCTGCATAGTGATGCCGAGGTTTCCATTGGGTTCAGAGTGTCGCGCTTTCTGACGATATTATGTACTAAGTGTAACGGAAACGCGACACTAGGGATAGGGATAGGGGTTGCGTCGGGACAAACCGAGGATGCATGGATAATCTAGAGAGGTTGAGAACGAGCAATAGTATTTTTTCATGGATGTTTTCTATGTTTTCGAGAATATAATTAGATCAATAAATTTATACATAGAGCTATGTACTGCTGGGAAACAGACCGGGGGTGGCTCCCTCCCTTGGTAGATAGAATTGGCCGTATCGTACCGACCGGTCTGGATTAGCTGAAAAATAGAGCGATGTTAATTCCGCCTCAGACCAGCTCTATGTGACCTTAAAATACCTTATGGAGGATTGGAAAGTGCCATTCGCGATGTAGACAGTAAAACCCCGGTTTCTGACTTTGATATTGTAGATGTCAAGTGGACAGTTATTCATCTTGTTGGATCGGAGGCTCGTTCCATACTTCTTTTGTAGAGTCGTATTATAAGCCAGCTTGGCTACCACTGAGTTCTAACGGGGATACAAGCTATACTATTCACAACCAAATCTCGCTGTATGGTAAATTTAATTTAATATCAAAGGCTAACACCAATTAGCATAGGATCATGATGATTGTTCTGATATTAACTGAACCGCTGAAGATGGAGCCGTATGCCGAAGGCTAATCCTAGTTTTTATTGATACCAGAGTTGTATTTCAGCGTGAAATTGACCATCTATCATCTCCATCTTTTGCCTACTGATTTTTTACATACTATATACTTTTATTATTAGCCAGTTCTGAAGATCATCCTATTATAACTTGTCATTAGTGCTATCGCTAAAGGGAATGGTACCATTCTATTTTTTGACGTAAAGTATTTTTTAATATCTCGATCTACATTTAGCACCTTCTTCTAGATTTTTATATATATATATATATATTATATTGAGTGACATCACTTAGGGGGGAAAACCACTCTCAATACATATAGGTTTGACAAAAGATTAATTGATAGTGTTTGGAAGATTAGATTTCTCCTACAAATTACCCAAGGTGCAGCTTCCACTATCCCCCACTAACGACCAGAGTAAGAGGGAACTGTTTCTAAGTCCTTATATATAATAGCTTCTGTTTTTATTTTTATTTTTGTCTTATTTTGTGCGGTTTCTTAGCTGAATTGTCTATTGTTGGTGCTCTATTAGTTCTACTCAAATGCCTTCACCCAAACGAAAGGCCGAATTGG
The DNA here is from genome assembly GCA_030574555.1 of Tortispora phaffii. Taxonomy (NCBI): domain Eukaryota; kingdom Fungi; phylum Ascomycota; class Trigonopsidomycetes; order Trigonopsidales; family Trigonopsidaceae; genus Tortispora; species Tortispora phaffii. The sequence continues at coordinate 79,533 of JAJMFE010000031.1, read as the reverse complement.
CGGTCCCCTATACTCCCCGCAAACTCGACAATCGAGTCGGATCTGGGTTCCTTGGAACCTCGATGCCGATGATGGCGATGTTCATGCGGTCAAAGATGATGGCATGGTCGGCCATTTTCAATTCGCTGCAGGCTGCGATGAACGAAACCGACGATGCCAATGAAAGCGACGGCTCGACCCCACTATGGATGCGTCTGGCCATGTCTTCCGGGGCGTTGCTGATGTCCTACACCGATTTGATCATGCCTGCGAAACCGCTAGAACGCGCAGCTGCAGCAGCAGCATCCACTGCCGCAGCCACGGTCTCATCAACAGTGTCTGCTGCTGCTACTGCTGCTACCGCTTCTTAGTCATGTATTTGTAGATTATTAACTATATTAAAGCATACTCGTATCTTTTCTTATCATGAAATAACACCGTTTTCTTCAGTATCCTCCCTCTGGCCCTTTCCCTTCGCGCCTTCCTCCCCCCCTCAACACTATACATCCACTCCTTTCAAGTCCTTAGTCGGCATTGAACAGTACGTAACAGTTTGCCAGAATAGTCTCAACTACTTTGCTCTGGCTGGCCAGTTGCTCAGGCGTGCCGGCACCACCCATCAACGTTGCACCCCATACCACGCCTAGGTTGCTGGTAGACATCCGGTTTTGCGCTTCGTGCTCTTGCACGCGGTATAGGTGGAAACATAGGTACCGCAAAGTTGTGTAGTTGGCATCCGGTAAGTTGTTTACTTCGGTGTGGACCGCATCGCGGCGCTGAATCTCGTTTTCAATCTGGGCTGCTTCTACAAACCGCTCATATAGCTCATCGGTTAGCAAGGGCTCGGGCAGTTCACGGAAGTACTGCTTCAACAGCCCGGCAACGTTGTGGATGTTATTAAAATACTTGGCCGGAGAATCCAGTTCTGCAGGCTGATTCCACGGCACATTGAATTGCTGTCGCAGGGTCTGGATTTGGGACAGCTCTCCGCTGACTCGATACAAGCCCTCGGTATCGAGCCCCATCTCGTCCACGGCTTTGATGCAATGGTACACCACAAACGGCACCATCCCGCCCTCATAATCCAGAATGACGTCCAGCGGCGTTCCAAATACTTGCTGTGGAATGTTACTGGAGTCTGCGGAATCGTCGACCCCAAATCCTGGGCCAGGCGACATCTCCATGCTGGTCGAGGGATCATCCACCAAGCCTCCGGAAAAGCCTTCCATTACTGCTCCAGCGGCTGACGCCCCCGGGACAGCGACAGCAGCAGCAGCAGCAGCAGAAGAAGAAACATCTGGAAACTCGGTTTCCATATCTGGGGCAGAATCCATGGCAGATTCCACTGCCGCACGAGTAACAGGTTTACCATTCACCCCAGCTAAAATGTAGTTATACAGATCAAGTTCGTTGTCTATCAGCGCTACCGTATCGCGCATGGTGATATTGGGGGTCCGGTCGGTCTTGATAGGACAAATAGCCAGTCCTTGATTAAGGGCCAGGGTTTCACAAAGGGTAGCAAACCGTTGTAGTTGCAAAGTAACCGCTGCATCGCACTCCGCTATCAAGTCGCGCAGCCGACGTACCGTGTCGGGACGCAAGGCATTGAGAAGCTGCGCCCGGGACTTCTGCGCGATCTGGACCTTGCTATTATAGTCTGCCTCAGCAGCTGAGATTTTGCGGTAGAGCTCTTCCTCGTGCTGCGGCCCGGCTTTCGACGACAGCAAGGAAAACCCCTTTTTCGGGTCGCCCGAGCGCACCCGTTCCAAGTCCTCCTGCAAAGCTTGGAACTTGGATTTGGCCTTTTCAGCAGCCTGCTCGGCTTCTTGAACCACCTTCTCGTTGCGAGCATTGGCCTCCTTCAACGACTTCCGGGCCTTCTCCATGGAGCGCAGGACTTCTGCCAGCTCATCATGTATGGTTTGCAATGCCTGTGAGTACCTGGTCGAGGCATCAATGATTTTCTCGTCCACACGGACAATTTCCTCGAACTGGGCCGAGAAAGTGTCATGGCGACCTTCGGGACGCTGGATGGCTTCTCTGGTGTTTCGCACCAGTTTCTTTAAGTCGGAGCTGGTGCTTTCCGAGACGTGTATTTTCTTCTTGATATATGCTTGGAGATCTTTACCCGATAACACAGATCGCTTGAGCCGCGACAGCAATAAAGTGACGCCTTTTGCTGAATGAAGAATGCCTATCATGCTGCTGTTATCCAGCAATGGACGATGCTGCTGGTGCGGCACAGATTCAGGAGACACCTCCTGACCTTCTACAGATAAATCCATCGAGCCACTGTTTTACAGAGGGGAAAAAAAAAGTATTGGGGTCAGGAAGTTCAAAAAGTACTAGAGTGGACTCGAAATCAAGGATGAGTTGAAGAAGAAACGCACCGCTAAATTTGGGTTTCGGTTTCAAGAAGATGAATCGTTTGGGAATTATAATTATGGGTGACGTTTGGGAGGTTTGAGAAAATGAAAATGATTAAAACTGAAAGAAAGTATTACAAGAACAGATAAGAAAAAAAAAATAAAAAAAAAAAAAAAAAAAAAAAAAAAAAAAAAAAAAAAAAAAAAAAGAAGAGCAAAAGAAGAAAAGATTAATAACAATAAAATAAATCAATGAGGCTATGATAACATTCGCAATATCATCTCCAACACCAATTAGGCGCTGCAGTCTTCTAATAATTAGCGTAACTCTCAGGTCCTAGTAGCGTTCTGACGTTCCAAGTTACTGACTGATCTGGGAATGGATATAATGGATTATAGATTTTCCCGCAGCGATGTTATTTACTTATTCTGAATTATTATATCTTATAGCTTATTAACTTTCAGCTCCATGAATCGGCATCAACCGTATTCCCAAGCTTTCCCCTTTTCCAGTAATTCCGTGCAGACAAACGGCTTTGTCCAGTTAGATTTCGGATTCGCCTAAGTCCCATTTGGAAACCCCGCAACATCTGATGTATTCTCTTCTAGACATGCAACTATATAAGTATATATAGCCTAGAGAGCAAAAGAAAATGTTTCTAGCATACAAATGACTCGCGGCGTTCTTAGAATTGCCGGTGCTTCTGGCTGCACTGCAGATCGTCTGGACGGCTTAACTCGTTTGGCCGATCCCGCCCAGAACTGCGATGTTATTATGGGCGATTGGATGTCTGAAGCTAATATGACTCTTGCTGCTGCGCGTAAGCTCGAAGGCTTGCCCGGTTACGAGGAAGCCTTTTTACTAGCCCTGGATCCGGCATTGCCAGTTCTGGCGAGCCGCAAAGGCAGTTGCCGTCTTGTAGTGAATGCTGGTGCCACAGATCCCTTGGCACTAGCAGAAAAGGTTTATTCCATGGTCAAGGAACATGGGTTGTCTGTCGCTGCCGTTACTGGCGATGATGTTTCGTCTCAGATTCTAGATGGCGACCGCTCTCGCTTTGTGTCTTGGGATGATCGGGTCTCCACGCTTGATAAATGGGATTTCTCTCCCATCTATGCCCAGTGTTATTTGGGTGGGTTTGGCATTGCTACTGCGTTGGCAGATGGTACAGACATTGTCATTTGTGGACGGGTTGCTGACGCTAGTCCCGTCATTGGCGCTGCTGCGTGGTGGCATGGCTGGGATAGAACTGATTTCGATAAGCTGGCGGCGGCTTTTGTCGCGGGCCATTTCATCGAATGCTCGTTTTATTCAACTGGCGGCAATTATTGCGGATTCACCAAGGTCGCTCAGGGCGACCTTCAAGATCTGCCCTACCCTATCGCCGAAATCGGTGCACAGGGTGAGGTTACCATCACCTGCGAATCAGGCCGCAAAAGCGGCGGAGTATCAGTGAGCACTGTAGCCATGCAGTTGCTTTATGAGATCCAGGGTCCTTGGTATTTCAATTCCGACGTAACTGCGGTCCTCGATGGCATCCGTCTGTCCCAAGAAGGACCTAATCGTGTATCTCTTACTGGTGTTGTGGGACAACCTCCCCCAACTTCCACCAAAGTAGGAGTTACTGCTGTTGGCGGATACCAAGTCGAGAATTGCTGGCTGATGTGTGGCTTAGACATCGAGGCCAAAGCCAAAGCGTTTGAAGCCAATGTCCGCAACGCAGTGGGGGCTCACGCTAAGAAACTCTCTCATTTCCATTGCCAAGTCATTGGCTCTGCTCTGCCAGATGCTGATTCTCAAGCCGCCGCTACAGCCATATTCCGTATTCATGTTCGAGCTCCTAACAAGGAAGATGTTTCCATGAACAAATTATACCACCCGATATCTCGCACCATCATGGAGACTTACCCTGGAGGTACCCCTCATTTTGGACTGGCCGCTTCTGCTGCCACCCCTATTCCTTATTATGAGTATTTTCTTACCACAATCCCCCAGAGTGAAGTCAAACAGGAGGTGACCTACTTTCCTTCCCGGAGAAAAGTATCTGTTCCTACTTGCCCGACCTTGAAGGACTACCCTCGCCAACAGCCTTCTTTCGATGCACCGTCCTTTGACGCTAATCGCTGGGGGCCTACTACTAAAGCACCTTTTGGGTTGATCGTGGAAACCCGGTCAGGAGACAAAGGGGCAAATGCTAATGTCGGGTTCAGGGTCAATACGTCCGAACAGTATGAGTGGCTCAGATCTTACTTGTCTATCGACAAAGTCAAACAACTCCTAGGCAAAGATTATCAGGAAGGGCGAAAAATCGACCGGTTTGAGCTTCCAAACATATACGCAGTACATTTTCTGCTACACGGCCATCTTGGCCGTGGCGTGAATGCAGCAGAAAATCTGGATTATTTAGGGAAGAATGTTGCTGAGTATTTAAGGGCGCGTTATGTCGATATCCCTGATTCATTCTTGCCCAAATCTAATCTGACTTAGAAACCAAGTACTTTACTACTACTAAGTTGAAATATATAATGTACACAGAAGAAGCAAACCAATTTAGTGTCGTTTTTCTCTCTCTCTCTCTCCTGTCTTTCACCTTTAGAAGGCAGTACATAATAAACGTATAATTATATGAGATAGCTGAATCTAACCGACCGTCCGTATTAAAATAACTTATGAAGAAGCGAGTTCCCATTCTAGGAACTTTCCGGTCTCAACATCTTTTCGACTCCATGTCTGATCTTTTGGCAAGCCCATTGATTTCAAAAACTCAACAGCGTTATCCCATTCCAACTGTTTGCGACTACTGGACCACCGTAGCTCATTAGCCATAATATCGATTACTTTAGGAAGGGCCTCTAGGGCAGCTTTGGAATTTAGGAAGGCTAGACGCATTCTTCGACTTATTACGTCCACTGCAGTAACGGCGTATTCATGATGCACAGCATATCTAACTTCTCCATCTATAAAAACTTCGGATGAGACCAATTTCTTCCCTCTTAATGGCCAACGATTGCCAGTGAGGTCACACATTTCGAGAACTTGATCCGCCCGGGTACCATAATTACTGGAAAGGTGTTTAGCAGTGACATCGTCTATTCCATATTTACTGGAAAGATGGACATGGTAGTTTTTATTCCAGTTTTGAGCGCCAACCAATTGGACAGCTTCGGTTAAACATGGAGGAGGAGGCGAGATATTTAATGCCTTGCAAGCAGCATCAACGGTTTCTTGAGCCATTTCACGGTAAGTAGTCCATTTACCACCAGCAATTGTTAGAAGACCTGAAGGAGAAATGGTGATTAGATGATTGCGAACTAAACTTTCAGTGTTTTTGGCAGCCGGGTCGCGGACCAACGGCCTGATTCCAGACCAAGTAGCCAAAACCGTATCTCTAGTAATGGGAAACGAATCAGTATCTATATATCGACGGACTTCATTCAGAACAAATTCGACATCCTTATCCTCTGCACGAGTATTGGCCTCTATAGTACAAGGGGTATCAGTGGTTCCAACAATGGTCTTGCCTTGCCAAGGAAGAAAAAATATCACTCTTCCATCAGAGGTATTAGGATCAATCAGACCATATTTCGAAGAACTATAAGAACCAGGTAAGATGAGATGTATACCAGCAGAGGGCTGTACGATACTAGTCGCGGATGGATCGTCGAGCTGGCGAATAGCATCAGTGAAAGGCCCTGTAGCGTTTATCACCAACTTGGCGTTGACAGAAACAGGGGTGGAATCCGATTCAGGAGCAGTATCGCGAATCGTGATCTGATTTATTTTGCCAAATTCGTCTTTACCCAAAGCCACTGCTTCTGCGTAATTGAGCACAGTTACCCCGTACTCAGCAGCCGTGGTACAGAGGGCGACGTTCATTCGTGAGTCATTATGGGTTCCGTCGTAATAAACAACAGCCCCCTTTAAGTTGTCTGCTTTTAACGAAGGGAATTCAGTTAGAACCCGACCACGCGGCAAATAATACGATCCACCAATAGAACGTTTGCCCGCCAGAAGATCGTACATTTTGCTACCGGCCATAAAATAAGGGATCTCCCAGTACTTGTAAACCGGGATCAAGATCGGGAAAGCGTCTGAGAGATGAGGAGCCGAATGCAGAAACACTTTTCGTTCATGCAAAGCTGCGCGGACCAAGTTGAATTGCTCATAATCCAGGTTGAGCACTGCTTTCTCTAAATAGCGAACCCCGCCATGGACAAGTTTGGTGGATTTTGAAGAAGTTCCAGAAGCAAAGTCGTTTCTGTCGATCAAGAGAATATTGGAAAAACAGCCGCGAGTAGCAGCGTCGACAGCTACTCCGGCGCCAGTTGCACCTGCGCCGATGATAACTAAATCATACTGATCTGTCGATTTCAGCTTTTCCCACTGTTGCTCACGAGTGGGCAAAACTGGATTTCGAGGTGGCAAGTGGTCTTTGGCATACTGAAAGCGACTTTCTTCAATATGGTGTTTTTGAAACCGCCATGCAGTGAAACCAGCGATTCCGGCAATGGAGCCAACTGTGAGGGTTCGAGCAAGATGGCGGCGAGACATAACCAAGCAAAAAGAAAGAAGAAATTAAATAGAGTACCGAGACTAAGTTGCACCTAAAAAGAATGTGATAAAGAAAGGAAATTAGTTTGATATTAAATTTACAGATAAAACCTATTTCAATATACAAGGTTGCACAGGAGGAAAAAAAAACAAGGTTGCACGTGACGGCCAAGGGCATGTGAAAGAAGTTTAAGCAAATATCGCCGCGATGCGCCTCAGACTACCCGAGGAAAACGAAAAAAAATAAAATAAAATAATAAAGCGGTAGATAAATACGTAGAAACGAATATTAAGAGAGGGAAAGAAAAAAAGAATGGTAGATAGATAGTTTTGAAATCTGCGGTGATGTCAGATATGAGTTTCGATAGACCTTGCAGCGAAGCGACTTTCGATATTCGGAATACGAAAATAGCCAAATGTGTGGGGGAGTAAATTAGGTGCGGGGTGGTGGGGATAAACTAGGAAATAGAGAAGAATAATCCTCAGAATAGACACAAGGTTCTTTTTTTTTTTTTTTTTGTTTTTTTTCAAATTTCATTTAAATTTTAATAGAAATCTGGATGGTCCATTTTTAAGGTATTATTGTAATATTGTATCCAGAATTTTTCGGCGGGCCTAGAATCACGTCCTACCGGGACATCCAACCGAAGACTTCAGGGATATGATTGAGATATCAGGGTCCACGACGGTAGCTGATAGTAAAAAAAAAAAAGAAAAAAAAAAAAATTGTCGATGAACCAACTATACCTGTAAAGGAGAGCAAATGAGTTTAGAAAAAATTAATTGGAGATCAAACATGAAGATGATGTTCAGGTAGTAATTGCGGTTGATAGCTTGGAAATGAAGGGGAAAAAGAACCTGAATAGACATTAGTTGATTAGTTGGACGATTTTCCGGAACTAAATAATTAATCTAATCCTGCAGAAACCTCATTTGTCGGCCAGAACATTAGCAGTAGCATGGGTATCAGCAGAATTACTAGAATTGGCGGTTTGTCGGGAAGCAGCTTCTAAGGCAGTGAACTCGGTCCATAACGACATGAGCTCCTCCTTCTCGGACCGCTCTTGAGCAAGCTGCAAATGCAGCGACTCGACTTGCGAGCTCCATTGGTCATGGTAGGCTTTCTTTAGAGCGGCGATTTTGGCAGCATGTTTATCGGCATACTGGACATGGAGATCGTCGGCCAGAGAAGCCAGTCTATCGGTGAGCGATTTCTCCAGCCCGATTATCCTGACTTCTGCATCTTTGAGCGCGTGCTGCAATGCTGCGATTTCAGCGTCTTTGCCAGCCACCAGAGCCTCAGCGTTGGCCAGCCGAGTGTGGAGCTGGGCTACATCTGGAAACCAGTTGGAACTGGCAACCCTGGAAGACGGTTCTACGGGGTTGGACAGAAAACTGATATTTTCCTCACCGACCGCCGGCAAAGGAGAAATACGAAGAGAGTCGACAATTGTGGATTGGGGAAGTAATAGCGGCGAGTGTGTGGAGTTCAAAGATTCTTCAGACCGATACACGGATAATAATGATGGATTATTATTATTAGAATTGCTTTGTAAAGAAGTTCTGGAGCGTCTCTTGTGCTGGGGAGACTGAACATCAGTGAGTGACTCTAAAAACGAGGAATTTCGATTCCGTTTCTTTGCCGGCTGTCCAGAAGAAACAATATTTGTATCTACCTCTGTTAGTGGCATGATTTATCTTTCTTGGAGTGTTATATATATATAAACAAGCAAACAGGAATAACTTAAGACAGAATAAACCTGGTGTTGGGAGGATAGTAAATTTAATAATGGAAGAAAAGGTTTGGTTTGTGTCGCGCGAAAGCGTTCGCGTCGCGCGAGGTAGGTTTAACCCAGCAACCTTAGAGCTGGTAACAACAGTAGCATACGAGAGATAGATAAATAATAAATAATAAATGAATAAATGAATAAATAAATGAATGACTAGATGAATAATGAAAAAAGAGTGTTAAAGTAGCAAACCACAGAGTTAGGAGGAAAGAAAAATAATAGATATAGAGCATTAGCCGGTGATGGCGTATCGCATTTTGTCGACCACCGACGGGCTCAGTCGGCGGAACACTTTAGGGTCGACAATATGCATATCGCACACCGATACCGCCGAGGATCTTGTGGATGGATGTCTGGACGACGGGCGAGACAAAGAAAAGCGGTCAAATGACGACCCCCGCCGTTTATCGGCCGGCGCAGCGGGAATCTCAAAGTATGATGGTGAACTGGAAGGGGTGGAAGTCCGAGGGTATGGCTGGATTTGCGGCAGAGTGGGGCTTGTTGGTGCGGGCAGAGCAGAAGCGCAGGATGGCTCACGTTTTTGGAAAAGGCGGAGGTCTATAGATCCGGTAGGGGCACATGAAGACGAAAAGAGATTTTCACCCGAGGTGTCGAAGGTCCATTCACTGTCCCCGTCGTCGGATGTAAGAGACGGCATCAGGTCGGGTTCCAGAGCAGCATACGAGTCAATCAAGGCAAGGAGCTCATCAAAAGAACCTGCCAAGGGAGGTCGGTGTTTGTCTTCATCTTCATCCTCTTCTGTTTCCTCGAATTGATGATGTAGGGAGGAGGGCTGCTGTAGATCGCGGTATGATGTACCACGTCCTGTCGATATGGAGTTTAATGGACGTGGTTTACCAAGACCATGAGTGATAGAATCGGATCGCGGCGTAAATCGAGATCCAAAATCGCGTCCGCGGTATGGATCCTCAGCCACGGTCTGGAAATTGGCTTGAGAGCTGGCTTGAGAAACTCGATACATGGGTATCGAGGGAGAGGACAGTGAAGATGATCAGCAGAGTGTAAATAAATAAGTAATTAAGTATTTAAAAGAATGTAATAAATAAAAATATGAGACGACAAAATGAGCCTCAAAGGACCGTTTCTGCTATTACAGCGGAGAACAAAAATAGCGATAGTTGGCACAAGGTGTTTTACAAAGGAAAGCTAAGTTCGAATTTGCTTCTGTCCAAGGCAAAGAATTCTGGGCAAAACAACAATAAAATACAAAGAGAAGTAACAACTAACAGCGACTGAAAAGATATTAGAAGTTATATATAAGACAAGAGGTTTTGAAGCAAATAAAGAAAAGGAACAATATAAACAAACCTGAATGGAAACTCTCTCCTCCCGAGTGAGGCTTGATTGCTAAGAGCGATTTTACTGAAATTCATACCAGGAAGAGCTTAATCGGAAACGTGAATTCTCTTGTAGCCAATAATTATGGCGTCTCAGTTTAATTAACAGAACCTTGTTTCATTTAAATGAAAAGTGAAAGGCTACTAAGGAGAAAAACCTTAATCCACATATTTGTGTACTACGATTATCGGAATGCCAAACACCAAATGCGGGATTTTTGGCCACACATAAGTAAATTAAGCCAAGATATTAAAAAAAAAATACAAAAAATGAATAAACAATCTTAGTATTATTTGTAATATTGTTAATCATTACAAATTACACTGTGACGAAAATACTTTTCAAATAACATCAAGCTACCATGAATACAACTTGGTTCTATTTCTGTTCGTGTTGATACTTTTACTGGCGTACTTACCTTACATTTATTTTATTTAGTGAACACTAAATATTAGAGAGAAGTTTAATTTCCTAATACCAAGACGTTTTCGTACAGTCATTGGCTTGGCGGAATATGTCGGATACATTAATAAGAGTTTAATAGACAGCGTCAGGCTGGCTGAACTTCGATAGTGATTTAATTCACACTGGCTAACCATGATCAATGTATTATTCTACATACGGTATAGTTGGAAACTATTCCAGAGGCGTCCGTCCATAACAGCCAAATTCGTATTCGTTTAGAGTTCCACGGCTCAATCACCAATTCAACCAATTGACTCTCCTTATCGTGAGGTAAAAGTGGAGTAAAAGCTTAGCCTCTAATCCTAATGCCCAACCTGATCACACCAGACAAGAGAGGTAGGCAAGGTATACAGAAGGCTCTCAATAAATTAACCAGGAAAATCCTAGCCTCAAACTAGAAGCAAAGTTTTAATATAATCATCGACAGTTGCCATATATGGCGGGAAAAATGCTGTAGATTAGGAAATCTGATAATAAACATCCGGCTTGTGGCTAATCCAAAAAAAAGAAAAATAAATAAATAAATAAACAAATCGGAAAAAATGAAGCCATCACATTCTTGTACTGCCTGCGGAATGTGACGGAGGAAACCCTTCCGGCAGCAAACCCATAGTAAATTAAACAAACTCAGATAACCAACCATCTCTGAACACTGTATTTTCCCATGATCGCTTCAAGTATAGTAAATGATGCGAACAATCTGATAAATTAAAAGAAAAAAGAAATCAACCACCCAAGGACTAGTTTATGTTCGAGGCCGTCTGATTGTACCCTGGAAGTCTTGTAAAAGCATCGCAGATCAACGACTCAATCGGCTTTCTCTTCTTCATCCAATGCAAATCGGCGTCGATGGCTCGGTAGCACGATTCCGCGCATAACCGCTATACATATAGCTGCAGTGACCAGGACGGCACCCGCAACCACTATGAAATTAACTGGCGGACTTGGCGACAGATCCAGCGGAAGCCAATGAACATCAAGCACCAGCGGCAGATCCGAACCAATTATCAGTTTAGTGGTATTATCTCCACGAGCATACGCAGCAGCAGCCACGGGCTGTCCGTCGCGTGGGTGCAGCAGAACATTCAAGTGGCTGTCGATGTCCATGTGTGAATCCTGGACTCGGCCCCGAAACGTAAACACCAAGGGAATTGTGTCGCGGTAGTTTGCTGAGGACGAAATACGACAAGTCATCGGAGCATCCTGATGTAAATGCAGTTGGAATAAATGATACAAATGGTCATTGAGGCTTAATGTACAAGTCTGGCGGCCAGAGTGTCCGTAGGCCAATTCTAATGGTTTGCCAGTTTCCTTGCACACCGGGAACGGGTGATACAGAATCTCGCCATTAGGGCCAAACATATGCTCCCCATTGTCTATTTGACGTCGAATACACTCGATCTGCAGTGCTTGACCGGATTTGAACGGTACTTGAGGCACTGGCAGAATGTCTTGCTCGTCTCCTTGAATCGATGAGTCTCCTTTCACACCTACTGCCAATAAAACCGGTACAATTTTGATCCACTTCATCGTAGAATAAGTCTCTGTATAATGATATGGTTTATATACGGTCCTTTTTTTAAAAAAAAAATTGCAGCTTGTAGATGTTAAATCCAACAAAAAGGAGGAAGAGAGGAAGCGTAAGAGAAAAAATAATAAAACAGAGGCACTTTCTCTAACATCTCACAGTACTTACGTAGCAACGACCTGGTCCTTAAACAGCGACACAGCCATAGTAAAAACAATACTTAGAATTAAATTAATATATTTTTATTTTCATCATCAATGAGTCATTAATACCTACTACAAAATTTTATCTTCAGAGTGTTCAGCTCGCTGCTTTTTCTTCTGAGACTCGTGGGCTTTCTGAGGGCTTGGCGGCTCGCGCACATAGGACAGGGATAATGGCGAGATTGAAAGAGGGGCAGGAGCTGGAATATCTGTGGCTGGAAACAATCTTCCAGGCTGGCTAGAACACTCAGAAGAATAAGAATGCTTATTCCGTTTATGCACAGGTACTGGAGACGGGGGGTGGATCAAGCCTACCGGTATCTTGCGTTTAGTAGACCGAGCACGTTTCCCTAAGACATATTCGTCCACCGAAACTTCTCCAGTATTAACAGGACCCGAGGATCCAGCTAGTTTCCAGTCGGGTTTAGCTAACTGCTTTTTAGGTCCCATGGTGTATATCTGGCAATGGGATCAGGTTCATTCATATAGGTTCCATATGCAGTTTTTAGACTGCACCGCAAAACGACGCATACATGTCCCGAACCGAAACATGCCTCGGGGAGTCCGATCTGCTCCTTAATTCATCAGTTTCTGATCCATCTAAATTTAGAGCCAAAAAAAAAAAAAAAAAAAAAAAAAAAAAGAAAAAAAAAATATCTAATCACAGAATTAAAAATTGGTCACTGCCAAAATCAAATTCATTCGTGACCAGCCAATTTAATCTGTTGCAAGATCTTTTTCTTCGATAATTCTTTGTTCTTTCGAGTCATCATTTTCAATAATTCTCGCAAATTTCTTGCCTTAGCAATACACAATGCCATGGTTTCTTTGACTTCTTTATTCGACACTTCAGCAGTAATGGCTAACACTTCTTTAGACGACCCATGTTTTCTTTCTAGTTTCTCCGACTTCTTTTGATCTTGAGCTACTGTAATAGAACTTTTCTTTTGTTTCTTCTCATTCTTTGATCCATTGGCTGAAGCACTAGATTGCAACTTCTCACTATCAGATTCAGAATCAGATGAATCAGAAGAACTCGTGGAGTCTGACGAAACAGGATCAGGTTTTGGTAATGGTTTCGAAAGTGTAGCTTTAGGTTGATTCATCATCTTTTGCTTCTTTTCTTTAGGTCTGTAAAGTGATTTTTCATACTTTTCAGCTTCAGAAATACATGTAGTATGCGATTTATATGAATCGCCAAAAAAGGTCTTGTTACAGTCGAGACAAGTTAGTTGGGCTTGGCGACATTGAGAAACATGAGTAGGAGCTTTCTTTTTCAAGACGGTATCACCACAAGAATCGCAGGAGAAGCTAACCATGATGGTAAATACAATGTTCTTCGAAACAGAATATAGACAAAGATGAAAAAAAAAGAAAAATAAAACTACTGATATACTTTCAACCACGGGAAAGGAAATGAATGTAATGAAAGGAAGGAAAAGAAAGAAGGACCAAAAAAAGAGAATAGGAGAAAAAAAAACCTAAATCCAGAATTTTAGATATACATACCCTAACCCTCATATATCGAGACCGTGAGATAGCAACTTACGGCGATAACCATTTCTGTTCCAGGAAAAACTCATATATCCGTGCGGTTTTATTGACATCAATTTTTAACAGTTCACGAGCAGTGCGACGTTTCAAAAGACCGCCGGTGCGAAGTAGTTCCCTGAATAGAGTTTCTTTGATAGCGATGTAAGGTTTAGGAAGAATACGAAGTTCAGAACAGAGAGCCTGTTCTTCCGGAGACAAAAATTCAACATCAGGAGCTGAAGATATATCTAAAGGAGTAAGAGTGCTTTTGCGCGGTCGAGAGTCCATGTATCCGCGGTCGCGGCGTACAGAAGAAGAAGTGGCCGAGATAGCCCCACCATAACGATTGAGTCCGGCGCCGTGGCCGTTCGCAGAGCCATGGGAGGTAGATAATGGATTTCTAGCCGCATTAGCTCTCATAAGCTTGTCGTTTTCGTATTTTTCGGCGCGAGCCAGAGTAGTAATACCGTTCCGGCGGTATTCCTGGAGATCGGCGATGCGTTTGCGGATGGCGTATTCGGACAGGATCCCGTCAGAGAAGGCCTGGAAGTCTTCGCGACTAAGAATACGAGCAAAAGGTTTTATGCGGTTAAACAAATCGCGTTCTTCCTTTGATTTTTTCTTATCCCCGGCAGTGTTTCTACGGTAATCGGTCAGGTTGTGAGCAAAAAGCATGCGCTTGGCTTCAGCGCGGGTGGTGAGCTTTGAGTTATAGATATCCAAAACCGTGAGTTTGAGATCGACCTCACCGGGAGAGTCGTCCGGGTCGAATTGCATATCTTTGATGGCGATTTCCGCGTCGTTTTCGACCTCGGTCTCGAACTCCAGCCGGCCGGGCATGAATCCTTGGATATCATGACAAGAAGGAACCGAGCTGCCTGGTTTTGCTGGCGCGACGTTCTTCGATAGTTTGCGCCGTTCGTCCAACCGAGCCTTTTTGCGGGCCAAGAAATCTGCACTGGAGACGTCAAATGACCGTTTGAATTGCGGCACCGGAAAATCAGGCGACCATATGTAATAACGCAAATAGTGTTCGGCCACTTCTTCTTTGGTTCTGCCGCCAATATGATCGGCGACATCTTGGAAGTTTCCCAGACCCAATGTTTCGGAGCCCTCTATAAGCATGAGTTCTTCGTCGGCGCCCCAATCTGCCTGGAGCAAAGGGAAGGAATGCTGATCCATCACCGCATAGTTGTGCCATGGCCGGTGGTCGCCAGAAAAGCAGCCGGAGGAAAAACACGGCACGCAGAGATCATAATCTGGGCACTCGGCACATCGAATACGAACTAAATGAGTGCAATCTGAGGAGCAAACGTCGCAGTGGTACTTTACACCAGGCTCGGCGAGTTTGAGGGCAGAGGGATGAGAAGCAGTTGCCATGGCAATTTAGCCTACACCAGGGTGAAAAAAGAAAACCAAAAAAAGAAGGATTAAAAAAAAAATATATATGCAAAGACCACCGCCACGAGAAAAGGTAGAGTTTAAGGTACAAAAAGGAAAAGAAAAGGCGGTTAAAAGTCCTAGGCGGTGGTTCAGATAGCGCGCGAGGCACTGAAATGTCAGATTTTAGTAGAGTTGGCGGGCAGAAAAAGTTTGGAAAATTGGGAGGTTTAAAGAAAAACTAAACTAGGGCGATTGGGAGACAAAGCAACTAAATGGGACAAGCCCAACCAGCCCTAAACAATACCCCGAAAAAAGAAGAAACCCACCCTCCCAGACTAGCAGTCACGCCAGTTTTGGGAGAGTCTGTCGCATCTGGATACAACCACTAAACCAAGAACTCAACTTAACCACTAGTTACTGCACAACATGGTATGTACATAAATAAATCCCGGACCAAAAAGTGAACGAGAAAAAAATCGAGAGAATGAGCCGAAGATGATGTCTATTCACCGATAGAACCGTTTAGTAAGGCTCCGTTAGTACTCCGTTAGTAGAACCTCGTTTATCAATTATGCCTATGGATTCCTTGAGAGTTAAACGTCTTTTTGGAGAAGACCAAGATGCAATATACTGGCCATTAAAAAATTGGCTTATTTATGAGCTCAGACACTAACTACAGGGTCGTGTTCGCACTAAAACCGTCAAGCGCGCCTCTAAGGTTCTGATCGAGAAGTACTACCCCAAATTGACTTTGGACTTCGAGACCAACAAGCGCCTGTGCGACGAAGTGGCTGTTATCCAGTCCAAGCGCCTGCGCAACAAGATTGCCGGATACACTACTCATTTGATGAAACGTATTGAGAAGGGCCCGGTCCGCGGCATCTCGTTCAAGCTGCAGGAGGAAGAGCGCGAACGCAAGGATCAGTACGTGCCTGAGGTTTCTGCCTTGGACCTGCGACACACCAACAACGTGCTGAATGTCGACGCCGACACCGAACAGATGCTGCTTGGCCTTGGCTTCAAGAAGGAACGCCTTCGGGTTGTTGCTGTTGGCCAGAACGTGCCTGATCGCCGCAACCGCCATCGCAACTAGTTCACGATTATGTACTTATGGACTTTTTTTAAATGTAGCTTTATAACTGTACTTGTATTAGTTTACTACTTTAGTATTTGACTACTTGACTATCAGTATCACTTTGATTGACCACTGCTGGCCTTTTTTTATTGTTCTTCTTTTAGTCAGCCTTTTTGCATGAAATTGTTCCGGCCTCGCTATGACTGGCTAAAGCGCTAGTTTAAGCTTTGCTGATGACTGTACACAAGGTTTTCTTGATTGTCATTCCGGCTTGGCGTATAGTACGCTGGAGATATATATATATATATACTTCTTTGTTCATAAATACTTCTGTTCCCTTTTTTCCGTTTTTCTTTCTAGCTACACCCTACTATGGATACCACAAACTCTTCTGAAACAGTAGATCATCACGATCTCGCCAGTTCTAAATGGCCTGCAGACTACACTGATCCGATGCAGCGGCCTCCCGTATTCAAGAACACCTTATCAGAGGTTTTATGCATTTTGGGCCTCACCTTCGCACCGGCTCTGTCTTCCATCGGGTTTGGAGTCGTACAGCTGGCGTTGCCGCATATCGGCGAGTACTACGGAATTTCCGGCAGCCGACTGTCGTGGGCCCTCAGTGCTTACGGGATCACTTTGGGCTCGTTTCTTCTGCTGTTCGGAGGCATCTCAGACGCCATGGGCCGCCGCCGAACCGTGCTCACAGCCTATATTTGGGTCGTGATCTGGTTCTTTGGTTCTGGATTTAGCAAATCCGATATCGGTTATTTTGTGATGCGGGCCTTGCAAGGTCTGGGCACCTCTGCCGCGGTTCCCGCTTCGGTAGGTATTCTCGGCGCCAATTACCGGCCAGGTATTCGCAGAAACAGGGCGATGGCTGCCTATGCGGCCGGAGCTCCTTTGGGGTTTGTTTTTGGTAGCATCGCAGCCGGAATATGTGTGCAGTTCATCTCTTGGCAATCCACCATGTGGTTTGTCTCCATTCTCTATTCCATCATGGCTCTCATTGTCTATTTCTTCGTCCCTAAAGATGTGCCCCAACCATGGCCCGTGGCTAAGGCCAAATTAAAATCTCTGGATTTCATTGGCGCCGCTCTTCTTTCTCTCGGCGTGCTCATCTTCACCTTCGCCATATCCATGGCCGACGGCGCTTCCCACGGATGGCGTACTCCATATATCATTGCCCTCATCATCATAGGCCCAGCACTCATTGTGGGGTTCACTTTCTACGAGGCATACGTTCCTAAATTGCCTTTGATGCCCATTTTCGTGTGGAAGTCTCCCGGGTTCGGCTTACTCATGGTCATCATGTTTCTTTCTTGGATGGCTTTTGGCGGAGTCATCAACACTTTCTGCTCCCTATACTTCCAGAATATCCGCGGCTACTCTCCTATATTAACTTCTGCTGCTTTATTACCTCAAGCCATCGCCGGTCTGCTAGTTAACCTTATCGCCGCCCTGGTTCTGCATCGTATTCCAGGAAGAATTCTCATGATAATAGCTCTATTAGCCTTCATTGGCGCCAACTTGATGTGGGCTCTTATGCCGCCGTTCTTGATCTACTGGGCAATGGCCTTTCCTGCTGTGATCTTATCTGTTGTTGGTGCTGATCTGTCCTACAACGTCTCTAATTTGCATACCTTGTCCACCGTGTCTCCCCAGGCCCAGTCCATGGCGGCTGGCATCTTCAACACTGTCATACAACTTGGCGGCACTACAGGTGTAGCTGCTGCCAGCTCTATCGCCGACTCCATAATCAGAAGACATCCTGAAGAAGGTTCTGTTGATGCTCTGGTTGAAGGCTATAGAGGAGCCTTTTGGTTCGGAACCGGTTCCGCGGCCTTGGCTTTAATCGTTTCCCTCTTTCTGAAAGTTGGCAAACAAGGCAACGTCAAACGTACAGACTTGGAAGACAAGGATGAGGAGGAAGTGGTGGTTGTCGACTCCATTGTACCTGAACACTCTCAGTCAAAGTAGCCTGTCTATTGCCAAAAAAAAAAAATGAACGGTGCCAGCAGCTTTACTACATTTACTGCTTAATACACTCATATACAGATGCTTCCAATATGTTTTGCTATTACTATTCCATACGGAGGTAAGAGGGCTTTTCCGCCTACAATGTACTTCGCGATGCAGCAGCAAGATCCGATTCGCCCTCTACCAACACGCATCGACCTCCACCTACTACATCCATATTCTTAGCCTCTTCCAAAACCGCCGAGTCCCAGGTCCCTGGCTGCAGCCAAACCACAGGCACTCCCAGCTCCTTACAGGTTTTTAACACCTGAAGAGTCACCGCAGGAGGTGTAACTACACTAACCGAGGTATTCTGAGGGTCTTTCAATTCTTGCAAAGATTTGATTGTGGGGTGGCCATCAATAGATGGTGCCGAGGGATTGATGCCCGTCACTGGAAGATTGTGATCCCAATACCAGCGCAATATTTTATACCCGAACTTGGATTGGTTAGGAGAAGCTCCTACAACGGCGAATGCTTTACTAGAGAAAAATTTTCGGGGAAGGTCCATTAGTATTTCGGAAGGTACTGTCGAAAGAGGAGTTGTCGATGGGGTACATTTTTTAAACTTTCACTTTGTATCCCAACTGGGATAAATGAGATCTGAGATCAACCGCGCTCCATGCACCCTGAAGATAGCTGCAGATAGTTGTAACCTAACAATTCATGTTTAGCAACAGATATATTTTCTTTGTTGTTTTTTCTCTCTCAAAACATTTTACACTAAGGATTCTATTAATTGTTTAATTCTCCAAATTATATATTGGGGTGAATTGGGGCTAGGCGGAAACCTCTTTATGGGAATTGGCTGAATAAGGTATAAGCTTTTTGTTATCAGATGACGTTAGAGAAAACTCATGACCAACACCAACACATTTTTATCATTGGAAACATGAGATTGCTATGCGGACGGTAATAGGCTATATGAAATGTCTAAACCACATATTATTAAGCCTTGTTTAACGACCAAGGTCGGGCCACCATGATCTATAATTGAAACACCGCTACGAATTTTGAGTTACACATGCATCCGTACAGAACATATTTATATGTGAGAGCTTTCCTTTCTTTCATACTTCTTCCTTTACTGTTTCTCAAAATAAATTTTTTGAAATTTCAGTTCTGGTCCATGTTTGGTATAAAATGGCCAGTCGTTCGAAAACCTATCGCCGCCGACACTACGAGCAACCAAATCTGGATACAGTGATAGAGGAAGACCCGTTTCCCATCGTCTCCGATCCTGCAAGCTCAAATTCAAGGCAACAAACACCTTCTATTTCGGATGATCAACAGATTCGCTCTGTTTTGCGTGTGCTACTCAACCCAAAAGCCCCTCCACCGTCTCCTATGACAAGCTGCAGTGGTTTAGGTAATGAGACACCAAGTTCTTATGAGACCGATTACACTGAGATAGAACTCCAGTGCAAACGACTTAAAAGAGACTGTGATGCTCCCATAATCAGCTGAATGGATAAGAAAAAAATATAATTTCATTCGAGGATAATCCAATTTTGCCAGCCAAGTGAGATTGTTTCTTACTGGGGTTGCAAGGCTTTAAGTTTTCCTCGACCCACTCACATATACATCACATTAATTGTTTGATAATTTAGCCATCAAATGGAAAATGGTTTTAGTTGAATGCTCTTGTAATTATCTAGTTTTTTTTTCTTTTTTATAGCATATCTAATCTTCACACGATTGTTGCGACTATTGGTAGAAAAAAGGCGAATGTGTTGTTCGGGTCTTTTCAGTGTCTTGCAACGTATGATCCGTACGGCACTAGTGTAAGGGTAAGGCTCTCGTCTAGATTCTCTACAAGTACGTATTTAGGTTCATCTAAATTATAAGAAAGAGGCGTTGATTAGAGCATTTTGATTAGAATACGGTAAGGTTTCCATTTACGACTTGAGGACGTGTTGCCTAAACTGGAAACCTTATTAGTTAATTGCGCATGTAGCAACCTAACCAAAATCTGGTAAAGACAAGCTGCATGTGAAGAGAAAATATTTTCAAGTGTATTCCAAATTGACAAAATGTGTCAGGAATTGTACCATTTCGCTGAAAATGATGCTGAAAAAGTAGTGCTGGGCTTAGTCCGACGTAATATTCTGTCTGTTCTGATCAGGCACAAAATCCGGGGATGCCAAGACTTGTATCACTAGTTGACAGCTCAAACCTTCTTCTCTGACTTTGATCATTTAAACTCTGTTCTTTTATTGAATTACTTTTTCCATATCCAGTTTTTAATCGACACGAAATACATGATAGAAAACCACTAAGACTCTCTGCAACCATTATTTTTGGTCTGTTTTAAGATGTTAATATTTCTGTATATAGTGTAATAATATACACACTAATGCCTCTACAGTTTCATTTTATTGGAAGAATTTATAGTTAGCCTTTTCTGGTGTGGATAGACCTGATGATCACAAAGTTCATGTGACTCGGAATTCTTACTTGATGTAGAACACTGATTGTGTCACCAATCAACTCCGATGCTTCATTTCTTTATTGGTATTATATTGCGCCTCTGCTGCCTCGGAGTTTCATAACTTTAGATAACGTGGGCCGGCTGCCGTCTCCCTATATAACTCATTCTTTCATTTTCAGATACTACTGCTTCTTAATTTAGTAGCTAGGCTATTGGGGGTGTGTTCCAGTGATATATATTTAATATTAATAACCAGCCTGAGATTCTTTCAGCAGTGATCTCAGCGGTATCACTATACCTTGACTATAATGACCCATCATCATCCCCTTGCCTCGGCGTCCTCAGCTCATTCCTCTTTGTCTCTTTCTACACTTTCATTGCCGGCTTCTGAATCTTCTAGCGAGGTTTCAGAACCACGCACACCTCGCCAACATGAAAGGCACTCATCTGAAGTTCGTAGTCGCTCTCCTCGGCTGAGTCGCGAACTTCGTGGTTCTGGCCAGGATATGGACTTGCTGTTTCTCACGTCATCAACTAATGCTCTCCAATCTACCGAGGAATCTTCTGAAACGCACGAAAAGTACCAGGAACTGAAAGAGCCTCAATCAACGACTTTTAGAGTTCCTCGATATGACCTGCATCCTCATTCAGGTCCAGCATCACAGGAATTGTCTCCTGATCGGCGGGACCATATAACAAGTCTATCGCTCGATCCTAAAGATAATCTCACTGGATCAAAACCCTCTAAATCGAAATACTCTACTCTAAGATCGAGACCGATAGGTCCTCTTATACATTGCCCTAATAGTATGCAAACCCCGATTCCTAAGCGCGCATCGCTGCCCCAGCTTTATCACCTAAGAGCTGGTTCTTCTGCTGCCGCCAGCTTATCGGAAAACCACAGAAGGGTATCGCTCTTGACTCCTAAGGAGATTGAACGTCAATCTGTTAATCATCGTATACGTCGAGCGTCTGTGCCGTATTGGCTGGAATATATAGTTGAAGACTCCCGCTCGTCGTCGTTTATTTCTTTGAGCTGTTCGCAGGAAGATCTACTTGATCAAGAAGAAGCAAGGGCCGCTTATTATTCTGTCCCACCTGATTCGCCTCGCAGGCATTCTTCGGTTCTTCACGAGGAATTGAGGGAGATTATTGTACCGCCGAATGAGTTTCGTATGTACTTCCCTCCTTCACCGCATGTGGATGAGACTGTCTATTACATTTCCAGTAATGGAGATGGCGCTGTTTGCATAGAAGCTACCCCTTTAGCTGGCGAGAAACCGTTGTTTTATGCTCACTTGATGCAGTACACCGATCTCAAATTCAATATATACCGAGGGGGCGGACCTTGGAGTGGAAGGCCTATTTGTATGGCGAAGCACAAGCTATCTTCTATACCTGACATTTCCAGCTTACAAAGCACATCACAGAGGTTGGAAATGACACAAACTGTTCCTTTAGTGTTCCAATTTCAGAATTGTATTAGGCTCTATCTTCAGTGTCCAGATTCTAAGAGACGATATTCTTTCGAGTTTTGGAATCGTCGCTATTACTGGAAGTTTCGCCCACTGGATGTACCTATCAAACGCACACAAGAAACTCATAAAAAGACTTACGAGACTGAACGCAGACTCAGTGTACCTGAGTTGAAGGCTCTTCAGGCTCTTACTTCAGATAAAGTGAAACTCCAAAAATCTTCACTATCATGGAAACGTATTTTAAAATCCAAGTCAATAGATATTAATCGAAGACTATCCACTGGGTCGTTTTTAGAAAAAAATGATAATTCCGCACTGGAGAATACTTTTCTATCGATTAAAGCATCTGGTTATGAACAGCCCGAAGGAAATCAAAATCATAGACGAAACAAATCAGTGACTATAGCAAGAAGCAAACTACAGTCTTTTTTTCCAAAACTGCGACGACACAGCGTACAAATCGATTTACGCGGCGGCATGGGTGACCGTAAAACTACGTCTCCCGCTATGTACGACTACAAAATCCCTATGATTGATGTGAAATCATCGGACTCACCGCCCTTATCACCAACTGGAAAAAACGGTGCCACAGAATTAATACCGGCACATTCCTGTCTTACGGAAACTAGCGAAGGATCTTCAGTTTTCTCTAAAGCCTTGCTATCATCTTCTCCAGAAATGAAAGCCAATATTCTCAAGATTTACAATCAGTTATACGATTGTGATTTAGTTGATGATGCTTCTGGCCAAATAATTGCTAGTATTTTGACCTCTCAAAATTTTAGTCTGACCCCTGTTTTTTCTCGAGGAGAACTCCATTTCTATCGATCGAAACTATGGGAAAATAAAGATTTCTGTGAGGTAGCAGCAGTGTCTGCATTTGGCGTCCTTTTTAAACGAGAACAAGCTAGCATCGTCCGACATGAACATGTTTTCGGCTTATGCCATTAAGGATTCACCGATTAAATTTAATCTATGATTAATTAAATTAAAAAAAAAATGTCTCACATGTCATTGTTTGATTATTATAAAAGCCAATTTATGTATCTATAGGCATTTTTACCTTTTGTAATTTATGAAAATCTTACTGAACTTTCCTTGGTGGTTGACTTTTGCAGAAGTTCAGAAAGTTTGGCTGGATCAGGAAGAGCATAATCTTTACCAAGTAGCTCTGTCAGAGAATG
This sequence comes from Tortispora phaffii, assembly GCA_030574555.1. Taxonomy (NCBI): domain Eukaryota; kingdom Fungi; phylum Ascomycota; class Trigonopsidomycetes; order Trigonopsidales; family Trigonopsidaceae; genus Tortispora; species Tortispora phaffii. The sequence goes on along the minus strand of JAJMFE010000031.1, from coordinate 56,188 downwards.
TGCAGCCGCTTCTGCTGCCTGTTTTGCGTCTCCAGTTAAATTGTAGCTCGTACCCTTTGATGAAGAATAATTTTTATCCACACTAGATGCTGTATTTGATAACTCCATTGGAACTAGAAAATGAGGAGGCGGAGTGGCATAGTCTTCCAATTTATGAGAAAAATCCATGGCAGAATCGAGTTCCGATCTACTGTTGTTGGTCTCCATCGAGGTTGAGGAATGCATACTATCTGAACGAGCATGGTAGGTCAAGCGCCCAAAAAGAACTGCTTTTGCATGTGCTTCTTCTTGTCGTTTTTCCTCGTCAGATTTTAACAAAGAAGAGCCATAGTCATTCATTGAAAGATATGACCCTCGAAGACGACCAGAATGTTTTGCAGAAATTGATGCAACCAAGTCCACCGAAGATCCATCGGAAGCATTGAGTACCTCATAGTATCGGTTGGCTAAAGAATATTGGTTCGATATGGTATGTAGTAATTGTAAAAGATGAGTAAAATCTGCTGCAGCATTAGTTTTTATGCGGTTTGCTAAAAGCTCTGCATCATGACTTGTCCGATTATTTACAAGTTCCTGGTATGAAAAATAGTTTGTATAATCATAAGGACCAAGTAAAGTAGAATCGGAATGATTATTATTGTTTTCAGTATGAGGGAGGGGAGCTTGAAGAATATTCTGTTGGAAATCCCAAGCCGATATTTGAGAGAGAAACTGGCATGTGGCTGCTACAATGTAGAGTGAAAATATCGTGTAAGGATTCCAAGATTGTCCTCGGGTTTGCGAAATATACACAAAAAGATTCCTCAACTTGTTGACCGACTCCAACAAAAGAGAAACAGAACGCAACCACCATCCCGGGAAACAAGATTTGGACCGAACCAGCAAGAACTGTTGCAATAGAGTAATTCTGCAACAATAGTAGACACTATGGAAATGAATGAAAGAATGGTCTTGACTCTTAGCGATATGGACTTCAAGGTTGTGATCAGACAACAGGACGTCTAGAGGTAAAGCGTTGTAAAGAGTGTTTAGAGCCTGATCTAAAACACTGAAGGCGGAGCCTGCTTGCCAGGGATGCTCTGAGTTAGGGTAATCAGAGAGATCACTTCGAATCCACGCTTGACACTGATCCCAGAGTTCAGTAACCAATATCTTGAAACCACCCAGGCCGATCCGGGCCAGGCTGGACAAAGAAGAGTATGGAGCACTAGAATCTTTTAGATAAGACAAGGTATCAGAAAAGGACGGAGGAGAAGAATCCGATCGACCTTGAAGAAAGTCATCATCACTATGAGGTAGAGTGCGCCCAGCCGTTGGGTCTTGATTCAAAGACAGGGTGAAAGTAAGAGACGGGCGGGTTGCCCGATCAAGGAAGCGCACAACCCAGTAGGTTCTTAAGTGGGCTTCATTTCTAATAAACGAACTTCGTTCCACAAGGCCTAGACGTTCAACAGTAGTCAAAGACGCCATGTCATCGTGAGGGAAATTATCGAGGAATTCCAGCATGCGGAGAGCCATTGCACAGTAGACAGACGCGCGATATGGTGACTGGATATCCCAGTAATGAACAACAAGAACTGGCAAACTTTGTACAAACTGAATAGAAGGAATATCAAAAGCCTTTGAGACTATATTATGGGCATGCCAAGCGAAATAAGCGGCTGCCCTAAGATGGGTAGGGGGACCACTGAAAGCGGATTCATGGAACTTTCTCAGCCGAGCCAACCGTTGGGGCTCAGTGACCGGCAAGTATCGCTGAGGAAAGTGATCAAGAGAGAAATAGCCGTATCTATTAATAAGAATAGGATGACTACGGGCCATAAGGGCAAAGATAGACATAAGCAGGAGGGGAGCGAAATCGGCCGAGGGGTCGCTTGGTCGAAACACAAAGGTCTCCGGCTGAAAAGTAGGGGATCGAAGAAACAGCATTAACGAGGGTTTGTGGATGTGCCATAGCAAGGTCTGGTGATGAGATCGAAAGAAGCACTCGACGACATCGATCACAACTGACTTTTCGGGGAAGATACATATGGGATCTGGGAGCACTGCGACACGGGTTTTCACCGGTGCGGGAGTCGGGGGACCTGAGTCCGAGTGACTGTTATTGGAAGAGCTGGGATCAGGCGGAGAAAGGAAACTCGGGTTGGCCAGCGAGGCCCATTGCACAGTCGACGGCGACTGATTGGGCACGGTCGGGGCCGACGGGTCGAACCAAACGAGTGGACTGGTGCCATCAGGGAAACGTTGCCGTTTGTATGTGTACTGACAGCGTTTTGATAGGTTCAGACAGGCAGCACATGCGCGTGCACCAGCACCATCACACCGAGTTTTAGACGCTCTACAGGAATCGCAAGCGACGGACGATCGCATAGGCAGAGGAGAACGCGTTATATAGAAAACAAGATGGTTGGTTAAAAGGAGTACCAAAGTGGTTCCATTTGACTGTATATGATGGTGTCTTTGTCTAGCTGGGCCTAAACAGAAAGTCCATTTTTCTGATTACGGAATTTCCAACAATATATATGGATCGCATCATCAACACTCAGAATTACGCCATTGTTCCCGGAACAGCCATCGGGTTAGGGCACAAGTAAGGTTTGGTCCTATTACTGCGAAAGGGAATACCGTGTTCCGGTAACATGTCTGATGTTAGATGGTAGTCGGTGGTCGAGAACCCCTAAGGACAATGAGATTAAAATTGGTTTTCTTTTTTTCAATTTAGGTGAAATTTTACTCAGAAACTTCAAGATAGATCGTTGTATCAGATATATGTCTGGAACATCACGAAAGTGTCGACAGATGGGTAGGATATTCTGGTCGAAGGTATAAAAATATAGAGTTATAATTTGAGGACATTATTATAGAAATCAACTACGGATAATCTGGGTCCGAAAAGTATTGCTTTATTTTTGTACGATCTTATCATAGGCAAAATTATATTGTCAAAATGAGATAAACTAATTTTTTTTTCCTTTTCTTTATATTTTTCTTTCCTTTCTGATTTGAACTAGCTCGGTTTGGTGACCGCCAATTTTGTAATCCATTGAATGTAGCCAAACTCAAAACTGTTGCTTAAAACGTGTTAAATTAATAATCTAACTATTATAAACACTTCAAGCTACTGAATCGCATGAACTTTTCTATCTTTTTTTTTTTCTTTTTTTTTTGTACTGCATTTTTTTCTGTTCTTTTTTGACAAGCTTACATCTCACCAACTACAAATGATTATATAATCTAATCGTTATTTTATCCTTCCTTAATTAATTGCTAAGCTCCACGTTAGAACGCCCAATTTACAACAATGTGAGGCCCACTGCGGTCCATTTCATGATAGTACGATTCGCTAATAGCAGAAAAAAATTAAATAATATTCTAAAATTTATTTTTGTGTAATTTTTGGTCTCTCTTCAATGCATTTTCCGCATCTGTAGAGGTTTGATCTTACGCAATTGAGTTCATTTAAGTTCTCTCTTATGTGATCTTTTTCTTGGCATCTGATGGGGATTTCATCTAAGTTAACCGCTAATGTTTAGTAGTATAATATTATCTACATGATTTATTTACCCAAAATTGTATCTATGCACCAGTCTTCTAATTTGACTATTTTTTTTTAAAGAATAATTACTATATATGCTAGTCGTGTCTGCTGAACTTTTGGTGAATTCACGAGTTAGAAAAAGACCAATTGTTAAATGAAGAAGAGATCGCTTTCTTTGCGTGCGGCGTACACCTGTTATTTTTCCCATAATAACTAATTTGCGTACACAATTTAACTAAGATATTTACAATGTCTCCTCCCTCATATATAACTCGCCAAACTTTAAAAAAATGGATATTGTCTGAAATAAATATACCTGCCAGCGATAGAAGTTTTCAGATCATTGACGTTCGGGACGACGATTATATTGGCGGTCATATTGTAGGGGCCCATCATTTCCCTTCTTCTTCTTATCGTCCAGAACAAGTTGCGGCTCGCTTTGGAGATGTTCCAAAACTGGTGTTCCACTGTGCCTTATCTCAGCAAAGAGGACCTTCGGCTGCTATCAAGTATCGACGGTTTTGCGAAGCGTCGAATATTGCCGCTAATCAACAGGTATATATTCTCGAGGGAGGGTTTGTGCGCTGGCAAGCCGATTACGGCCTAGATTCACAGCTTACGGAGGATTACGTTGCAGACATCTGGCAGGGCAACATGTAAATACTAAATCTACATTGTAATAATGAAAATAATCAAAAGAAAAAAAAATAACCGAATAAAGGTTTTACCATGTTCATAGAAAACGAAAAGACCATCGCTAAAGAAGTAGTAAGGAGGGAGAAGTGGATTCATATCCGAGCCGGACAAAATAGATCTGAATAAGTAAGTAGAAAGTGGAAAGTTAGTAGTACTTGAGAAGAAGAAAATGAACGAAACAGGAATAGGCTGAATACAACCAAGAAAGAAGAATCAGCCACCCACACACAGGGAGATACAATATATATCTGTCAGTAAAATAATCATATACAGTTAAACATTCAACCGCGAATCGCTATAAGTCCAGCCACCAAACTGGCGTTGCACTGATTCAGAGAGGTAATCGTCAACTACAGAATCTGCAGGGACTTCACTAGTAAACTCACGGTCGAAGTTTGAAGTATCTGTGGCACTCTCAACTGAAGGTTTGAAAGGAGCAGCATATTCCTTGCGATTAAGCTTATCCCAATCAATATTCTTGAAGAAAGGATGAGCCTTGATCTCGCTCGATCCATTAACTCCAAGACGCCGAGTGGGATCTCGGGTTAGAAGGCCTTCCAAAATCGACCGGGCGTCTTTGTCGGTTAAGGAACTGGGGAACGTTAAAGGATCCGAGAGAATCTTGCGGTACATGTTATTGGTGTTTTCGTCGTAGTATGGGGGAAGACCAGTCAACATCTCATACAACAGAACTCCCAGTGTCCACCAGTCCACCACTTTGGTATACCCACAGCCCTGGAGCAGTTCCGGCGCCAGATACTCTGGAGTGCCGCAGAAAGTATTGGTCTGATCTCGCTCGGCCATGTTGAGTTTGCAAAGTCCAAAATCACACAAGGCAATATGCCCCGTGTAATCCAGGAGAATGTTTTCGGGCTTCAAATCACGGTAAATGACATTGAAGCTGTGGAGACACTCAAGGGCCGACAAAAGCTCGGCCGCATAAAAACGAGACCGGTTCAAGGAGAATTTCCCTTCACGCTGGAGATGGTGAAACAGTTCTCCTCCGTTGATAAAAGCCAACACTAAATACAGTTTCTCAGGGGACTGGAAGGAGAATTTTAGAGGGACGATGAAGGGGTTGTGGACCTGGGCCAAAACCGTGCGCTCTGCTAGGGTATGGGTAACCTCGGACTTGCTGACGATATGAGCCTTGCGAATCGTTTTCAAAGCATAAATCCGAGAAGAATCTTTCTTTCTGACCTGCATGACTTTGCCAAATGAGCCTTTGCCGATGACTTTGAGCAGTTCGAATTGATCGATAGACAGCGGCTCCTGGGACGTAGACTTCACGGATAGATTAAGACGGATTTCTCCAGGACCAGGAGTTAGAGCAACCCAAACATCTGTGTTCTTGGACGAGGCCAAAGAAATATCGGGCTGTGCAGCCCCGAGAAATATGTCGTCAGATCGGTTGTGGACGGAGCCGGTTCGAACGTAAGCCTCGATACGGAGAGGCTCGGCAGTGCGAGACACATCAAAGGCAGCTGAACTTTTGAAAACAGGCTCAGAAAACGAGCCAGAGGTAGCTTCCAGAATAACCTGGTTTTTGTCGTACTCCAATACCAAATACGGGCGGTACCGAGTGGTGATGGTCTGCGCATCACTTGACGAAGTGTTGGCTGAGCCTACCCGACCTCTCAGTTCATACTCTGTCGAAATATCAGCTTCCTTGAGATCTGGTAACGTCAAACCACGACCAGACTGGACAGTTACGGTCAACATACTGCCGAGACCTGGCCGGGACGATTTCTCGGACCCGGAAGAAGGACGAGAGGACTCACCACCACCGGCAGCCGAAGAGGGCCTGGAAGAAGATTTCGCAAGCGAGGAAGAAGAATTGGAGCTCAAAGTATCGCTTGAAGCATTAATTTTAGACACTGCAGAGGGTGGCAAGGGGTCTGGAGCATCTTTGTCGGAGTGCTTGGAAGTCAGGGAGAGATGGGTATCTTTAAGTTTCTTGGTGAGTTTCCAGGACATGGTTGGAAAACAAATATGAGGATACCGGATGGTAGACTACCGAGTAAAAAAAAAAGAGAGAGAAGATGCCGACACAACCCAGCAATTCCTTGGTTCTTCTGGAAAATATAAAGAATAGAAAGGAAGTTAGGTGGAAGTGTGGTAGGTAAAACGAAAGTGAGAATCCGGGTCGCGGTACGGTAAGGGTTTTTGAGACGGCGGGGGGCTAAGGGTTCCTGGATGTCCCAAGGTTGCAGTTTTGGCCAATCATGGACATTGGCTTTTTCTTTTTTTGAGGCAAGGCGTACGTAGAATAACGGAGGTCTAAACTGAGTTATTTATTCTTCCTGAAGACGATTTGCTGGATTCACTGAAAAGACAAAAATATTTTATTAAAAAGAAAAAACAAGAAACAGAAAAGAAAAAAGAAATAAATAGTCTAACATTTTATGGTTAAATATCACAACCCTAATCAGACCGCAGTTTTGTGAAAAGGCAGACAGGCTAAGTTGGACATTGTGTTTTTCTCCGCAGCAGTATACAAATGATGGAAAAAGTCCTCTCTACATAGTTTAGCGAGGATGAGACCCTGTGGCAGTATATACGAACTACAAACTTAGTTAATTTGTTGGCATAAGCTAAAAATCCTCCATAGTTTTTTTTTAATATAGATCAGGCAATAGTTATTGACACTAGAGAAAAATTATAATGCTTACAAGCACAATGATCGATAATTCCTTCTGTTCCTGTGTGCAGAAAATACGCAATAAAGTTTCAGTTTTTAATTAAACCCCCTTCCACTTTCTAGCCGAGATATAATTACATCATCTCCATGAAAACATAAATCCTGCCTACCAATACACCCAATATAAGGCAAGTTCATCAGATTAAACTGTTTATAAAAGAACTAGACCCTAAAAAGTATTTTCTATAGACGCAACAGAACTACCAATAGACTCTTTCTTTCAACCAGAACTTAGGATTTCGGTAAGCGATGTCGAGAAAACGCCAAGCCCCTGAAACCTCTCAAGCCCCCACATCTCGAAAGTCTGGCAAAAAGGGCCCTGGACTCGGCGATAAACTCGAACTCAGTTCCTCGGAACTAGAATCCTTGCTAGACCAAGACGGAACTCCGATTTCGCTCAGTCAGCTGACTTCCGGATATGTGGTGATTTTTGCCTATCCTCGAGCAAGTACACCGGGATGCACCAAACAAGCCTGTGGATTCCGTGACAACCACGAAAATTTCACAAAGGTTAATGCGACTGTCTTTGGCCTATCTGCCGATTCTCCAAAATCACAAAAGACGTTTCAGACCAAACAGAAGCTGCCATACACTCTGATATCCGATCCCAAGCGGGTTTTGATATCCAAATTAGGTGCGGCCAAACAACCTAAAGGAATCCTACGGTCTCATTGGATTCTTCATGATGGCAAGTTTGTGAATGTATCTTTAGGAATATCTCCTAAAGATTCTTATGAAAATGCCCTTGAGGAAATCCAGGCTCTAGCTTCTCAGGAACAGCAAGAAGAAACTAAGGAGCCAAAAGAGCCAGAGCCAGAGCCAGAGCCAGCAGAAGCAGAAGCAGAAGCAGAAGAAAAAGAAAAAGATGCAGTCGAAGAGAACTAATTCAATTTTAAAGATACAGCAACAGAAATCAACAGGAATTTTTGTTTTTCTGATTCTGCAGCTATATATAGCTAAATATCTTTAAAAAAAGGTTTCCTGCCATACTGTTCATTTTTTTTCCGCCAGCTGAAACCAGGCTTGAGGTACATCGGTCCTAAAATCTGGGGTAGTAAAAACCTTAAAGTTAATTAACCCTATCCTATCTTATTCAACAATATCTTTTATACTTCACAAAACTTGCCTTTGTATTGCAATCTAAACCTGAAATGAAATCATTTAGATTAAATGAACTTCCTAGGCTGAATTCATTTACCTCTAGACTTCGACCTGATTCGGCGTTAGCGTCTCCTGAAGTTGCCAGAGTCGCCGATGACAGCATTCTCCGCTCTGCTAGGCTTGTCGATGGGTTTTTCTCTTATGTAGCGCCAAAGAAAGTGTCTGATTCAGAAGTTTTGGCTGTCTCATCTGCTGCTTTAGATGATTTAGGAATTGATGTTGACGATGTCAAATCAGATCAGTTCAAACAGATCGTTTCTGATGGCGGTGATCTTCAGTCCGCTACAGTGTATCCCTGGGCTTGTAACTACGGCGGGTGGCAATTTGGCCAGCGGGCGGGTCAATTAGGCGATGGAAGAGCCATATGTTTATTTGAAACCAATGTCAATAATCACATCTACGAGCTTCAACTGAAAGGCGCAGGAAAAACGCCCTACAGCCGGTTTGCCGATGGCAACGCTGTCCTTCGCTCGTCGATTCGCGAGTTCTTAATTTCCGAACATCTGAATGCGTTGGGGATTCCCACAACCCGTGCACTTTCACTGACACTTATTAAAGACACCAAAGCCATGCGGGAAAAAGGGCCAGAACCAACCGCTGTGGTGTGTCGCTTTGCCGAGTCCTGGCTTCGGTTAGGTTCGTTTGATATTTGGGCTTGGAAAGGCGACAGATCGTCTGTCAGGGAGCTATCTGATTATGCTATTGAAAAGTATTTTCAGAACGAGAACGAGTATCAAGCCGAGATCCCAGATACAGTTCTGGATACTAAATACGTACGATTCTACTTGGAGGTTGTTCGACGGACAGCCAGCTTGACGGCTATGTGGCAGGCGTATGGATTTATGAATGGTGTATTAAACACAGATAATACATCTTTACTTGGTCTATCTATTGATTTTGGACCTTTCGCATTTATGGATGTCTTTGATCCAATGTATACTCCTAATCATGATGATCACTCTTTGCGGTATTCTTACAAGAACACCCCTGATGTCATGTTTTGGAATTTAGCCAGATTTGGAGAAGATCTAGGTGAGTTATTGGGATCCTCTATGGAAGATTTGGAGAACCCCGAGTACTTGAAATCTCTATCTCAAGATAAAGAAAAACTTGATGCGGTGGTGGAGAGGCTTCGGTCGACGTTAGTATATGCCCAAACCGTTTACCGCGATACTTTCGAGGCAGAATATAACAAAAGGTTTGCTGCTAGGTTAGGATTGAAAGATCCGAATCCAAAACTAGTGAAAGACTTTTTAACTGTGCTAGAAGACAACAGCCTAGATTTTCACCATACGTTCTACAAACTTGGTTCTTTGCCGCTATTTGACTCAAGCAAATCATTAGAAGAGCTAGTTGATGTACTTTTACCAAAAGAGCCTAACACTGGTGCACCACAACCCAAATTGACTAAGATGGAATTACTGGACTGGCTTTCAGACTACAAGGACGCATTGGACAAACAGGGTATTAGGGACGACTTGATTCGTCAGCGTGATATGAATCATGTAAACCCAAGTTTCACTTTGCGATCGTATATTTTAGATGAAGTGATCACTGCTACCACCAATGGTGATACAAAGTTGCTTAACCAGGTGTTGGAGATGTGTTTGAAACCGTTTCAGCAATCATGGGGGTTAGATCCCGAACTAGAAAAACGCTACTTAGGTGAAGTACCTAAATTATCAAGAGCTGCTCAGTGCTCCTGTTCATCATAATTAGGAACTCAATTTTACAGAATATGTATATATAAGTTTTGTATATTACCAGTAAGTCGACTTTTTTTTTTGGAAGAGCGGGACACACAAACTTTTTTTAGACTTTTCCATCGATAAAAAGCCCTCGACAATGTCGTTTGATCGTGATCTGGATGCAGAGCTTGAATTTACCACCTCCAAAGATGTAAAAATTGCTCCTAGTTTTGAAGCAATGAAATTAAAACCAGAACTCATAAAGGGAATATACAATTACGGGTTTGAGGCACCTTCGGCCATTCAAAGCCGAGCCATCACTCAGATCATCTCTGGAAGAGATACTATTGCTCAGGCTCAATCTGGCACCGGAAAGACTGCTACTTTCTCAATTGCTTTATTACAGGTTCTAGATACCAAAGTCAAGGATACTCAAGCGTTGGTGCTTAGCCCCACTCGGGAACTGGCTGTACAGATTCTCTCGGTTATCAGTGCTCTAGGGAGCTACATGCACGTACGGACACACGCATGTGTAGGAGGATCTGCATCTGGAGACGATGCTAAAAAGTTGGAGATGGGACAGCAAGTGGTATCGGGGACTCCTGGCCGAGTTTTGGACATGATTAGAAGACAAGCATTACGCACTCGTCATATCAAGATGCTGATTCTCGATGAGGCAGACGAATTACTAGGTAAAGGCTTCAAAGAACAGATCCATGATGTATATCGAATGCTGCCACCCAATACACAGGTGGTAATTGTCAGTGCGACACTGCCGCCATCCATGTTGGAGCTTACGAATAAATTTATGACGAATCCTGTCCGGGTGTTGGTAAAGCGCGATGAGTTGTCCCTGGAAGGCATTGCCCAGTTCTATGTGAATGTCGAAACAGAAGATTGGAAATTCGATACTCTCTGTGATCTTTACGAAACATTGACTGTTACTCAATCGGTGATATTCTGTAATACGCGCCGCAAAGTCGACTGGCTGGCCCAGAAACTACGAGAGTCCAATTTCGTAGTTGCTGCTATGCACGGCGACATGTCACAGTCGGTCAGGGACAGTATCATGAACGATTTTCGCCAGGCTGCTACTAGAGTTCTGATTTCTACCGATGTGTGGGCTCGGGGTATCGATGTCCAGCAAGTTTCATTAGTAGTTAATTACGATATCCCCAGTTCGCGCGAAAGCTACATACACCGCATTGGAAGGTCTGGACGGTTTGGTCGAAAAGGCGTGGCCATTAATCTGGCTACTACGGAAGATATGCGCACTCTGCGAGATATTGAACAATACTACGCAATCGACATCAAAGAGATGCCTGCCTCAATTGACCAGTACATGTGAAATTATGAAATTTACGGAATGATAATGAGAGAAAAAAGGAAAAAACATAACATATCATATCATTTCATGTGAGATATGCTAGAATGTAAAAGGTAATAAGTAAACTTTGAATGTCTTTTTTTTTTTTCTTTTTTTTTTTCTTTTTTTTTTTTTTTTCTTCCTTTACTTTTTTTGTTCGTATATCTTTAAAATCATGAGGCTGTTGGAGACGAAGACATAGTGATATCATGATCAGCTTCAATAGCCGAGGAAGAGGGACGAGAAGAACTGAGCACGGAAACATCCGAAGATCCAGGTATGACAAGTGGGTCAGTAGAAAGAGTGTGAACTGGATAGAGAGATTGTGATGAAGAGGCAGACACTAGTGGGCGAGTTGGGGGTAAAGGGATATTTTTGGACTGTAGAAACTCCTCCAAACGTTTCCACGCCAATCGATTTCTATTGATAGCTTCCTCGTGCTGTTTGGCTTGAGCACAACACTGATCATAGAGGTCGGGATGGTTAGCAACGATTACAGCCCGAGCACCGTCACCCATACTAGCAATGGCCTCGTTCCAATGTCCACGAGAAAGACCTTCCAGAGTTGACGCAATGATTGGTAAAGCGACCTTGATATTTTCGTGAAGAAGACGTAAAAAGTAATCGTTACACCAAAAGATCAAAGCCCTTTCAGCAACTTGAAAGTGAGAAGAAGAAACACACCGGGCAAGTTGATGGAATACTGGTACCTGCACAGTGGCAAACTCTGCAGGTTCAATGGATTCGATAATATCCTCTAGTTCAGAGAGAAACAAAACTTCTTTCGGGGAGTTGACCTTGGGCCAGTACCTTAGTAGTCCAAGAATCACCCCGGGACCTAAAGAACGATCCTTCTCGACAAATTGCAAAACACAATACGATAGCTGTGCATGGTAAACTGGAAGGGAGCGAGTTTTATGAAGAGGAAGTAAGACCCGGAGAAGAAAGTTTTTGTGTTCTGCCTTAAGGGGCAGGGCGAAACCGTTGATAATCGATCCTAAAATTTCCAGCAGTTCAGCAATGCCATTAAAATGTTCGGTTTCGTAGACAAATTGGAAGAAGATGTTATTCATGGAGCGGCGAATGAAAGAACGAAGGGCAAGGAATTTGCCATAGATGCGGTGAAGGGTTGTTTTAAGAAGTTCTCGTTCACGAGTATCCTCAGAGTCGAACAGTTCTAGAAGTTGGAGAACAAATCGATGGTCAATATAAGGCCGGGCGATTGCCTGGGAAAAGCCCTCGGATTCGAGGAAGCGCAGGAAAAGATTGTAGACCAGCTCCATATGCGACCAAGCTACTTCAAAGACGGGCTCGTCCTCATCAGGATCGAATATGTCGCCGAAGGGATTGACGGGAGGAGAGATAGGTCTAAAGATATTTGCGGCAAACATGCGGGCCATTGCGGCGTACATTTCCTCGGTATATGAAATGTGAGCGGTAGCGATATAATCAGCCAGATCAATAAGAGCGGCGCGCTTGATTTCCTTGCCCTCGAGGTCACTAGAAGGGTCGTTAAAGTCGAAAATGACGGAACATTGTTCGATCTGACGAAGGAAAAGATCAGGACGATGCGACGCAGGCACCGATGCCAAGGAAGGCAGTCTTTTCAGTTCGCGGTGGCGTGAAATCTCAAAGACCGAGGAGCCATGGCGGTTGGGGAGAGTGATATTGTCGACAACGGCACCGGGGACAGCACGCGCCGACTGCAGCGCGGTGGCCAGATCCCATGGCTCGTCGGGACGGACATCGCGGCCAGATCCCGAAAGAATGACTTGTGGCAGGGCGTTAGTTGCTGATGGCGCGGCAGGTGTCGAGCGGGTCAAGGGGGCGAGACAACCGGACTCGGTGGCTGAAAAAGAAGAGTCCACGCTGTGATTGGAACTGTGGGACGTAGATGCAAGAGGAAGATCACCAAACCCCGACAAGGAGCTGCTGCCCATCACCGGGACGGAGGCAGACGAAGAGAGGGAGATGTCAGACACGTTAGCAGAAGAAGAAGAGATATTTGTGCTGTTTGTTGCTATTGTGGTATTGGTGTTGGTGTTGGAAGTAGTAGAGGAAGGAGTACTGGTGGTAGGAACATCGACAACAGCACCGCCACTGGGAACCGAGACGGGAGACGAGGCAGACGACCTGTCTTTGTCTTTATCTTTGTCCTTTTTCTTAGATTTGGACTCAGACTGGGACTTGGAGCGTCCCAGCATGCGCTGGCGAATACCTTTCATGACAAGCAAGAAGTCAAGGGCAACCCCGACCAGAATGCAAGGCGGGAAAAGGTCTGGGTTGGACTGGAAGAGGGGATAAAGGGAAGAGGAGTATGAAAGAGTCCCTTTATTTTAACACAGACTGGCCAACACGCAAGAACCTAGACCAAACCTAATTGGCAGGTTATCGGTACCGAGATTCTATAAGGAAATCTGACGGGGTAGAGGGGGCCGAAGAATCCAAAGCAGAGAGAGGGTAAAATGAAATAATAGGAAGATGAGTTTGGGAGTAAGTAACGTTTAACTTGGGTCCAAGTCCCAAAGCCAGTGAAGCGGGTAGCGGAGTGATTAGTAGAGTTTATAATAGAGGAGGGGGAGTTTGTTTATAGCTGGGACGATCTTTTCTTTATTTTATTCTTTTATTCTTTTATTTATTTTATTTTAGTATTTATTTTATTTATTTAATTATTTTGTTATATTCTATATCGTTTGGTCGTCTTTTTTTCCGCGGTGTTTTGGGAATTGTCTGTTTTAACTTTGTCGAGGAAACTCTTGTGAGAATGGCCATTGCGATATAGATTTGTACCAGCAACAATTCACAAAAGGACAACCGCACACAAAGCACAACAGAACACATAAAGAAGTATAATACAATGGATCCTGGATATTGCGTGGAAGTGCCCTTGAAAGGGTCCGAGATGCAGGCGGTCGATCTTCTCGGTGGACCTCGATCGGTTGCGCAAGCGCTCACCACCGATTCGTCGCTGGAGCTCAGTTTTGATCCGGCCGATCCTTTGGCTCATCCTGTACCGTCAGTCAGAGGCAAAAATGCCGTGCTTGTTTTGAAAGTCACCCTTCCCAAACGACTTGCAGCTCCGTTTCGAGCGGATCCTCAATCCTGTATTGCCGACCCGGCTGTCCAGATCACTCCAAGTTACCTGTGTCCGAGACCGTGGCGGTTTCGGCACCTGGCCGATTTCCAGTCTGTGTTTGGACGGCCTTCTGCCGATAGATTACTTAAACCTCTAATAGATATGGATCTTGATGCTATCATGGACATGGAGTTCGGAAAAGCTGCTCGGGATCCAGACGAGCTGATTCCTCCCCCGAGGTTTTCTCGCGTCCCGGTTCCGTTCGATTATGCTTATCGCTCCAATCCCTCGGCAGTAGTTGTCACTGATGCTGATGGCCAACCGGCTTTGGTGTCTCGAAACGGCACTCCTCGTGCATCGACTTTGGCCGTTCGATATGGCGACCCTATTCCTGCCGACGCACCCGTACCCCCGGCGCAACCGACGCAACCTGAAAACAACGCCGCACATTCTTCCGATATCCAGTCCTGCATCGATGCTTTAAAGGATATTTTTGCCCAACGCCCTATTTGTACCAGAACAGTTCTGGAATCGTTGCTTCCAGCCGAACTCCAGCCGTTCTTGAAGACCGCTTTACCTTATGTAGCGTTCTCATGGAAGAATGGTCCCTGGCGAGGCGGCTACGCAGCGTTTGGTACTGACCCCGCGAAATCGCCATTGTATGCTCAATACCAAACCGAGACTTTTCGGTTCGCCCCGTTCATCACCACTAATCGCAATCAACTGCAGCCACCTCAATCAGGCCACATGTTCAACGGCTCCTTGGTGCCCCGAACCAAGACGCTACAGCTATGCGATGTCACTGACCCAACCCTTACGTCACTTATCGATTCAGTAGTTAAACAGCAAGCGCTTCGCGCTACGCCCGATGCTATAGATGGCTGGCTAGATCCCGAGTTTGCCCATACCCTTCGTGCTGCTCTGCGGGACAGAGTACGTGCAGTGTGCACCGGATCAGTCGCTGAAGGGAAACTAGACCCTAAATCTGATAAAACAGCATTATCTTCAGCAGAATTTGACCAAGCTGAACAAGAGGAGGATGAAAGTGATTCTGAAATGGATCCATCAGGCCGGACCCGCCAAGAACTGGAGGAACTGCTGGAACTGGCTGATACTTAGTACCAACCGGAAAAGAAAAACGCACATGATAACTACAATAATAAGCATTTCCAGGGGACAGAATTATTTAATATCATTACTTGTCATTAGAAATTATACTACTATTGGTCATGGACCACTGACTGCCTGAGAGGCATCACGAAAAGCCGCAAAAGCCTGAGCAGCTCGACCGGACCGTATAGCGTCCCGAGCCAGATCAACTCCATCAGTCCAGGAGTCGCAAAGACCCGAGATGCGAATTAGCGCAGCAGCATTTAACAGGACGAAGTCCAGTTTTGGATCGTTTTCAGGCAACTCGGCACTGTTTAACAGTTCTGTAAGGTAGCGAGCGTTTTCTTCGGGAGTGCCTGATCGGACGGAATCTAATGAATGGAACGGCAGACCGAATAGATCAGGAGTAATGTCATATTTCCGTAAGCCCTCAGACCCAAATTGCCAGACATGGGTAGGGCCGGCGGGGGAGATCTCGTCGAGGCTTTCATGGCCGCACACAACCAATCCTGAAGAGGGAACGCCAAGGGCATCGAGCGCCATTAAAGCCTGGGCATACGATTCACCGACATCAGGGTTATTGACTCCAACGATTCTGTATTTTATCGGGGCTGGGTTTAAAAGGGGACCTAGCAAATTGAAGATCGTGGGGACCGCCATGGCCTGGCGCACAGCAGCCACTTTCTTCATGGCGGGATGAAACATCGGCGCAAACAAAAATACAAAGTCGGACTTAGACAGAATCTCGCCGGCGTTTTCTGCCGTGATGTTTGCCAATTGAGCGCCCAGCGACATCAGCAGATCAGCCGATCCCGATTTAGAAGACGAGGCCCGGTTGCCGTGCTTGCACACAGAGACTCCGGCACCCGCGGCCACAATGGCAGCAGTGGTCGACACGTTGAACGTGTCGTGTCCGTCACCGCCGGTTCCGACAATATCGGCAAGATTGGATTGAAAGGACGAAGGAAACGAAACGAGGTTTGCATGGCTCAACATGGCCGAAGCAGCGGCCGCCAGGTATTCGGGCTCAGTATCGAGTCCTCGGGCCCGATGCGCGGCCAAAAACGCTGCGATCTGAACATCTGGAATATCCTCAGTGACGATCTTACTAATACCTTCAGCAGTAAAAGCTGGAGTGTATTTCTCTGGGGTTTGAAGCAGCGTTTTTAGAATGGTTTTAAACTCCATCCGTCGAGGAAAGTTATCTTTTTGTTATTTTGTTGTACTCCGTTTCTGGGTTTTACTCCCAATAAGAAACTAAGACGCTCGAGAAATTTATTCTACCGACACAAACCTAACCAGGGTGTGTTACGAACAAAAGATAGGAAATTTGTTCTTGGAAAAAAAAAAAAAAAGAAAGAAATAAAAAAACTAATTCATAAATAAATAGCCTGGATAACTTTTGGCTAATATTTATCTCTATTCTATTACTATGTGGTCGTGGAAATTGGTTAGCCGACCATTACTAGCCCATACTAAGCCGCCATGTGGAAATTCACTCTCAGCATCCATTCGATCCTATTCGGCACAGACATGGAAACCTGTGGACTCTCACAAAACGTATCTGATTGAACGGTATTCTCGTTTATTAAATAGCAGCGACTCAATGCTGGTGATCCACCATAACAACATCACCAAAGCCGACGACAAAATCATCCGCAGTGCTGTGAAGGCCGCCGGGGGCAGGTTCACAGTGATCCGGTCCGGGGTGTTTCGGGCAGCATTGCGAGTCTACATGCACGAATCGCCGGCATCTGTTGCAGCACGAGAATCGCGAGCTCCCGAAGATCCGTTGGCACCGTTAATCAATGGCCCGACCTGTTTGGTTGTGTTTCCCTCGCAAGACATGACACAAGTGAAAACCGTGCTGGCAGCATTACGTAAACTCTCCGACAGATTACTGGTTGTGGGTGCGCGAATCGGCGGCAGAATCTTGGATGTGAATGAATTGGAATCCGTCAAGAATCTCGGGTCGCTGGACGACGTTCGGGCCCAGCTTCTCGGGACATTATCGATGGCTTCTGGCGGTCGTGTCACCTCGTTGCTTTCTCGTCGCAGCCGTGATTTGCTTACTACATTACAAGGACGACATAAAGCTATGGAGGAGGAAGAAAAGTAAAGAAGAAAGAGAAATGGAAAGAGAAAAGGAAAGAGAAAAGGAAAAGCTTTGCAACTGTGAGCTATCGTTGTTTACTGTACAATCTTTACCGCACAATCTCACAATCGCTTCCGATCGATCTTGCTGCTGAAGGTCGTTCGTTAAACCTTCCAATATATTTTTTACTCTGACGATCTATAACGATGAATAAATATGAAATGCCGTTTTTACTTTTTATTGTTGTATTTATTGTTGTATTTATTGCTGTATTTATTGTTGTATTTTTTTATTTTTTTTTATCTATTTTATCTATTTTATCAATTGTCTATTACTGATATCCTTGTAGTATATCTAATTGAATTTTATGTGCAGTATTTATTTACCACTATAACTTCTTCCCAGACCAATTAGCATTGATTGCTCAATTCCCTATTCTCAGTCAAACCACTAACAAGTACCCGCCAGCCTCAATGGACCCCAATCCTGCAGTTCTTCATGCAGATCTGTCCATTGCTGTTCCTCTATTGTTAGAACGGGGCTTGTTTCAAAGCGCCAAATGGGCTGCCGAGCTTTTGGATGCTTGTCCAGCTCAAGCCGCTCCGTCTCTGTCCTATATACCAGCTCAGGCCAGTGCTCGGCCTGTAAATTCGTCCAAATATTTACTGGCTCGTAGTTGTTTTGAATGCAGGGAGTACGAACGTGTAGCGTATATTCTCGAGGGATTCACCGATGCTCCTTCCTTATTTCTACGTCTTTATGCTTTGTACTTGGCCGGCGAAAAGGCCAAAGAGGAAGACGGAGAGATGATCCTCGGGCCCCCAAACTCCTCTGCCACTCCAAACGCCAAGGCTCCTTCTATAATTCAAGAACTGGAAGCATCAAATCATCTCAGCCATGATCCGTACTTGCTCTATCTGCACGGTGTGGTTTGTCTGCGCCAGGACATGTTCTCTGTTGCGGCTCAGAGTCTTACTCGCTCAATTAACCTATTTCCCTACATATGGAGTGCGTATTTAGACTTGTTGCGCACAGTGAGCAGTCTTGACGATCTCTTGGGCCTCTTGCGTACCCTCGACGATTCTCCTGTCAAGCCCTTGTTTCGTATATTCGGCGAACAAGAGTTGGCTCATCAATCTCCGGCCCTGCAAACTGTGATCGATGCGTGTACCGCAGTACTGCCGAATTCTTTGTTCTTGCAGGCTCAAAGGGCTTTGCTCCATTATCATTCCCTCGAGTATGCCGAGGCAGAATCATTGTTTGATTCCATCATTAAAGCCGACCCGTACCGTCTTGAGGATCTCGATGCTTATTCTAACATTCTTTATATCTCCGACAATAAGCCCAAACTATCATTTTTGGCCCACATTGCCAATTCGATCGACCGATTTCGTCCGGAAACTTGCTGCATCATTGCTAATTACTACTCTATCCTGGGAAATCACACCATGGCTGTGACTTATTACCAGCGTGCTCTCCTTCTAAATCGCGGCTATCTTACTGCATGGACTCTTATGGGTCATGAATACGTCGAGTTGAAAAATTCCAACGCAGCTATTGAATCTTATCGTCGGGCTACCGACATTAATCGTCGTGATTTTCGAGCATGGTACGGCTTGGGCCAAGCCTACGAAGTCATGGAAATGCACTATTACTCACTGCTCTACTATCAACGTGCTGCCGCGCTCAAGCCTAATGACCAACGTATGTGGCAAGCCCTGGGATCTTGTTACGAAAAACTAGATCGCCATGAAGATGCCGTGAAAGCGTTTAAACGGGCCCTGGAAGCATCCGGACCAGACCCTTCTTCTTACTACCGATTAGCTTTACTTTACGAAGCCCGAAATGACCATTACAATGCTTCTTTAAATATGAAATTATGTCTCTCGATGGAATCTGCCGAAGATTTTGTTGAGGAGATCTCTAAGGCCAGACTGTGGTTGGCCCGCCTTGCTGTATCGGAACAACGCTGGGCGGACGCCGAAGAGTATGCCTCTGGTTTGCTACAAGGATCGCAAACCGATATCGAAGAAGCTAGAGGAATAGTACGCGATGCTCGGATGAAACGGGATAATCCATGAGCGGGAAATATTGTGACTGCTATTGTATTAGACGACGAAACTTTATCATTTTTGGTGAACTACTACTATCTATAAGGGAAGCACGGCGACTGCTCTTTTCTTAGGGGATCAGTATAGCACATTTTTAGTTAGTAATAGAGCAGACAATCGCAAACAATTGCCATTTGTTTGTTTTCTTTGTTCGTTTTTGTTTACTTGCTGCGACGGAAGATTTTGTTGAAAAAAGCCAAGAATACTTCCTGAGGAACTTTAGAAGAAGCAGGAATAGCGCTAATTTTCTCTTTTATGATTTTTTCGAATTGTGATTCATAAGCAGCATACTCTCCTTGAAGGTCTAATTGAAGGAAAACCTCACGAACACGAGACTCGCATTCAGGATCCTTGCGGCCGTAGTTATTGTCCAAGATAGCCCGTTGTTCCGGAGAGGCTTTCTGAAGAGCAATGTTAATTAGCCAGGAACATTTATTGTCGATGATGTCAGTACCGATCTTGCCGATGACAGAAGGATCACCGTAACAATCTAAATAATCATCCTGGATTTGGAAATATTCACCAAGCGGGATCAAGATATCCTCACAGAGCTTAAGGGCCTCCGGAGAAGCCATCCCGGCCAAGTACAAGGCACAGGCCACAGGGATGTAGAAGGAATAATAGGCTGTTTTGTATCGAACAATGAATGAATGTTTTTCCAGGGAGAATTTGTTCAAGTCGACCGAATCTTCCGGAGCAGTGATCAGATCCAACAGCTGGCCAACTTCGGTGCGGAAAGCAGTATCGTGAAACAGGTCGACCAGATCAACATAGTACGATTCAGAGCGGAAGTACTTGCGTAAAATCAGGTACAATGTGGATTCAAGAATGAAGGCATCATTGATAGCAGTGTTGCCGACTCCGGGAAGTTTGTACCAGCACGGTTGGCCGCGACGAGTTTCGGACTGGTCCATCATGTCGTCGGCAACCAGAAAACAGGCCTGTAACAACTCAATGCACCAACCCAACAAACACGCCCGTTTAAACTCGTCTTCATTGAGCGCAGAACCTTTGAGTATCTGATAAGTATCAGGAACCGAAAGACCGCGATTCAGCTTTCCTCCGACCGAGTTATAGGTAATAGCCCATTTGAGTCGATTGGCGGCGGCGGTCTGCAGACCAAACCCCTTGACAGCTTCAAGCACATCGTCTTCGATGGTTGCATATACCTTCTCGAAGTCTTCTCGGGTAGTAGGTGTAAAATTGGCCATTGTTGTTGTTTAGTAAGTATAATTAGTGTCTAATGGTGAAGTTGACAGCTAACGCTCGCACGGGTTGAGGGTTGCGACATACCAGGGTTAGGGATATACATCCACTCAATTTCCCTCCCAATGGCGGCAAGAAGCGTATTATATATATATGATACGCCATGATTCAGGCATTCGTTTGTTATTGACTGTATCGACTAGTTACAAAAGAATACTTTTTTAATGCTCTATATTGTACAATTGAAAATGCTAATATAGCTCTGTTTCCAAACTAGATCTTAATTGGTTCTCACAGTCAATCAATGTGCCCACTAAGTCTGTGAATGGGGTTGAATTTGAGAGAAAAATACGCCCAGCAACCCTCTACTCTGTATTATATATCCCAAAAGCCTACTAAAAACACCCTTATATAAACACAATTTCACCGGCCATGTCCAAGCCAAACATGGACAGGTTGTTGTCGGATTTCGAGCATACTGCAGAATGGGCGCACAACCATTGTCTGGACACTTCTGAGGCGTTTGTGGCCCAGAAACTGCATCTTCTCACGGCAGATCCGCTCCACCTCTACTCGTTGGCCAAAGTCTTCTTTAGATCCGGCCAATGGTCTCGAGCAGCAGCCATTCTAGAGGATTCTACCCACTTACCATCCATACATCTGCATGCTAGATGTTTAGGAAACCTAGGACGATGGAACGATGCCGGTGTGCTGCTTGGCTTTGACGAATCAAACGACGATTGTTCTGCAGTGCGGCTATATGCTGCATCTAACTCCAACTCCGAGAAAGCCTTGATCGATCTGACCCGCGGCAAGGTCCTTATCCAATTGAATGACTTTGATCGAGCGGCCATTTATCTCACTCGATCTCTCAAATTAGAGCCGCGCTGTTTCGATGCCTTGCATTTGTTAGTGGAGAACACTCTGCTGCCGTGGTCGGAGCTCCACGGTTTGGTAGAGGAGCTGGCTCTTAGTGGCTCTGAGGACTACAAAGTTCTTATTCGGAGCTTTTATCGCTTGAAGCTGCAATGCTACTCTCCACGCGAAATCGACAACTACAACCGGGATCTATCCACGGTGTCGGCATTCCCCCAGTTGCTGGACTCTTCCGATACGTTGCTGGCCCAAGCCCAGGCATCCTATCTTCATTGTCGGTTTAAGGAGTGTGAATTGCTATGTGAACGTGCGTTAGCTGCTGATAAGTATAATTTACCCTTTTTGCCCGTTTACGTCTCTGTTTTACACGAACTAAACCATACCCGCAAACTATACATTACAAGCCACCAGTATATCGATGCTTGTCCTCATAGTCCTGAAACCTGGCTAGCCGTCGGCGTGTATTACCTCAATGTGAATAAAATAACTGAAGCCCGGCGGTTCTTCTCCAAAGCCTCTGTCATAGATCCCCATTTCGCCCCGGCCTGGATCGGGTTTGCTCACACGTTCGCGGTCGATGGTGAGCATGAACAGGCTCTCTCGGCTTATGCTACTGCTTCTCGTATTTTTCCCGGCTCACATCTACCTTACCTGTTTCTTGGAATCCATCATATGCAGCTGGGCAATTTCCTCACAGCCCAGGAATACATGAAATCTTCCTACAAACTCTGCCAGTTCGACTCATTGGTACTAAATGAAATGGCTGTTCTCCACTATAATAAACGGGAATTCGACAAAGCCCTTACTCTGCTGGAGGAAGCTCTCCGGCTCGTGTCCGACCGTAAGGCTGATAGCCACGCCTGGATATCCATCCGTACTAACTTGGGTCATGTTCATCGTTGTCTCAACCATTTGGACACCGCTCTGACCTTGTTTCTGGACGTCGCTCGGATAACCGCACCAGATTGCTCACTATACACCTCAATCGGCCTGGTATACCTTCTATCCGGAAACTACATCGAGGCAGTTATCCAGTTCAACCATGCTTTGTCTTTGACACCCAACGATCCGGTAGCCTCTGATTTCTTGATGAGAGCCCTGTCTGAAAATGCTTCGCAAGACGCCACCGAGTTGGTCCGACCGCCAGAAACAGCATTAGAGGCTTTTTAGGCCGGTCAGAATCATATTGCGCTGAGATATTTTCTGATCGAATATTGCTTCCAGATGTACCGAGGATAGATCGGGGACCATGGCAAGCATTATGGCTCTATCTAAACAGATTAAAGATTCAACTAAGGGACCAACGGTCCGACATAATAATGACCATAATATAGAAACTTCGATCTTCCTTTGTGAGTATTTCTTTTCGTAGTCCAATATTAAACTATCGGAGATTGTGTTACCGGGCACAAGTTTAGCTAAAGCAGCTTTGGCAAATGAGAGGAAGGAATCGTAAGTAGACCGAGAAAACTTGCCAAGTAGTGGAGGCCTGTCTTCGGGAAATGTGATACCTTGGTCAACCAAAATACACTGTAGCACAGATCGATAATAGTTGCGAGTGAAAAAACGGTCCATTTGTTCAGGTGTCCAAGTGTCCGTGTTTTGACAAGCGAGCATTTTAGCTGTAGTAGTCAAGCAAATTGGGGGAGCTTCCGGCTGCAGAGGAAACCCTTGATCAGTAATCATATTGTAACAACAGCCTACTACACTAACCGCACGGACATATTGATTAGTAGCAATGGTCGATAATGCAAACCCAGTAAGATCTCCACAAGCATGAAGACCGCACACAACAAGTCCTGTATCATTATTTGACTGGCCTAAATCCAAGCCATCCAAATCAGAATTTGTAATAGTTTGGCTGTGATAAGTAACCTTTCCGACTGGATCAGAAGCATTTCGAGATCGCTTTACCACAGTGTCCAGCCATTGGGCACCAACAACTCTAGACGAGTCAGTTTCTACTGAAACCACATCAATCTTGTGCATTTCTGATAAAACTCGAGATAAATATCCTTTCCCACTGCCAAAATCAACTATAGTATTTGTGCAGGCTTTGTGGGCCACGTTAGCCAGATACGGGGCCAATTTCTGACATTCATGGTGTTTTTTGGGATTCATTCCATGCCGTAACCTGGCTGGAAGCGGTTCAGATACAAAATCAGAATCCAGTTTTCTTACAGATAAATCATCAATAGAATTAATCAGCTGAATCAACGATGTAGGCAATTCTTTAGACTTCTTGAGGATCTCATCAATCAAAGAGAATGAGCTGTGATCAATAAACCAGTCTTTCCAAGCACACGAGGAGTAAGGTGATTCCAGTAAACAATCAACCAAATGTAAAGAAAGCAATGATTGAATCTCGGTAGATTGATAAATATCCACTAACCGATTATACTGAATCAAAAGATCGTTTACCGATCTAGACACTCCATTTATATATACCACAACCATCCATAACTAGATTAAAGTCACTAGTTAATAAACAACAGAAAACTTAGTCGACTTTTGTTGAATTTTTATATTATTTTATATAATACAAGTATATTGAAATATTACCGTACATTAGCGAGTAAAAAAAACCAATCGAAAGTAGCCAATTGGGAGACAGCATACAGTTTTTTTTTTTCTTTTTCCTCCCTTCATATCTTCTTTGAATTTTATCACACGATGGCCAAAAAGTAGGTATTTTCAGTCTCACATTTTATCGTACATTAATTAACCCAGGGATAAGAAAGGAAAAAAGAATAATGACTGGGATGATGACCTTGATTATGAACAAGCAGAAGCTGTTGAATTTGGAGTCCAGGCTCCGGCTGATCCAGTTTCTACAGCTGTAGACTCTTCAAGTCCAGTTCCGGTTGCTGCCCAAGATCTAGAAGCAGGAAATACTGAACCTGATAAGAAGGCTAAGAAAGAAGCAGCACCAGAGGTACCTGTTCTGAAGTCAAAGAAAGAAAAGGAGCGCGAACGTAAAGAGCGTGAGAAACTCCGTAAGAAACTAGAAGCTGAACGACGAAAAGCTGAGGCTGCTAAATCTGCTCAACCTGAAGTTGAGGCCGTTGCTGAAGAGTTAAAGAACGTCTCTGTCTCAGAAGATTCGGTAAATGGTAATTCTGCTGAAGAATCGAAACCTATTGCTCAACAAGAGCAAGAACAGGAAACTGAAACAGCAACACCTACATCAGAACCTGCAACCTCGACCACCAAGACAAAAAAGGGCAAAACTAAGAAAAACGCTGCTATTGCTATGTTGCAGAAACAGCTAGAAGAACGAAAACGTCTTGAACAAGAAGCCCGGTTACGTGAAGAGGAAGAATTGCGCCGGGAAGAGGAGGAACGGCTGCGGTTAGAACAGGAAGAAAAAGAGCGAGAAGCTGCTAGAGAGCGTAAACGCGAAAAAGAACGGTTAAAGAAAGAAGAACTCAAAGCCCAAGGCAAACTTCTTACTAAGAAACAAAGAGAGCAACAGGCTCTTAGTCAGAAACGACTGCAGGACATGTTGGCTTCCGGCGTTAAAGTTGCTGGTTTAGAGGACAAAGAAGCGAAACGCCCGGTTTACGGAAAGCGTAAGAAGAAAGATTCTACCAAATCTCCAACTCCAACTCCTGAACCAACTCCAGCTCCCGTATCAACTGCCACTAAACCCGCAATCTCAGAAACTGCTGCTAAACCACAACCCAAATCTGCTCAAAAACCACAAGAAGCTGCTACTGCTGCTGCTGCTACTGCTACTGCTACTGCTACTGCTGCTGCTGCGGATGATGATGATGATGATGAAATAACCGAATCTTGGGAGGACGCGTTAAAGTCCGACACTGAGAAAGAAGATGACGGTGAGGATATCGAAGAGTCCTGGGAGGCTTTAGCAGCTTCTGATAACGAAGAGGAATCTTCTCAGACCACTCCAGAACCTAGTTCAAGCTCAGAGGCTATATTAAGTCCTAGTAAAGCCGAAGAAACCGAATCCAAGAAAGCTGACCAAACTGCTCAAAAAATTGCTGAAGAAACGGAAGAACGCGAACGAATTGCTGCCATGAATCGAGAAATTGCCAAACAAACAGCCAGAAAAAGCTTGGCTCAACGCAAAAAAGAAGCCGAAGAAGCCGCCTCCAAGGATAATCTTCGTTCTCCTATTTGTTGTATTTTGGGACATGTAGATACTGGTAAGACCAAGTTGCTTGACAAAATCCGTCAAACTAATGTTCAAGAAGGTGAGGCTGGAGGTATCACGCAACAGATCGGTGCTACCTATTTCCCTATAGATGCTATCAAAGAGAAGACTGCAGTTATGAATGTTAAAGACTTTGAATATAAGATCCCAGGTCTTTTGGTGATCGATACTCCTGGCCACGAGTCCTTCACGAATTTGCGTACTCGTGGTTCATCCTTATGTAATATTGCCATTCTAGTGGTTGATATTATGCATGGTTTAGAACAGCAAACTCTCGAGTCTTTGCGTTTGCTCCGTGATCGTAAGACCCCATTTATTGTGGCTTTGAATAAAATTGATCGTCTTTATGACTGGAAAGTGACCCCCAACAATGCATTCAGAGACTCTTTAAGCCAACAGACATTATCAGTTCAAAGAGAATTTGAAGATCGCCTACAAAAGACCAAAGTTGCTTTTGCTGAACAAGGACTGAATTCCGAAGTATATTATAATAACAAAAACTTGGCCAAAGTCGTATCACTAGTCCCCACTTCTGCGGTGACTGGTGAGGGTGTTCCTGATTTACTTCAATTGTTAGTGGAACTGACACAATCCCGAATGTCTAAACAGCTTATGTACTTGTCAGAACTTGAATGCACGGTTTTAGAAGTCAAAGTCATTGAAGGTTTAGGTACCACCATTGATGTTGTTCTATCCAACGGTATTCTGCGTGAAGGTGATCGAATTGTCGTGTGTGGCATGAATGGTCCTATTGCAACCAATGTGCGTGCTTTACTGACACCACAACCGTTGAGAGAATTGCGTATCAAGTCTGCATATGTTCATCATAAAGAAGTCAAAGCCGCCCTAGGTGTCAAGATCTCAGGTAATGACTTGGAGAAAACTATTGCCGGATCGCGATTGCTATTGGTAGGTCCTGATGACGACGAAGAAGCATTGATGGAGGAGGTGGAGTCGGATTTCAATGATTTAAAGGAAACTGTCAGCTCCAATGGCCGAGGCGTGTGGGTTCAAGCTTCCACGCTTGGATCGCTCGAAGCATTGTTGGATTTCTTAAAGTCGATGAATATCCCTGTGATGGACTTTGCCATTGGACCGGTATACAAGCGAGAAGTTATGATGGCGGCTACAATGCTGGAAAAGGCCCCTGAATATGCTGTTATGTTATGTTTTGATGTGAAGGTCGACAAAGAAGCTGAACAGTATGCGGCTGAACAAGGGGTGACTATTTTCAAGGCAGAGATCATCTACCATCTGTTTGACATGTTCACTGCCTACCAGAAAAAGCTGTTAGAACAGAAGAGGAAGGACAACGTGAATAAAGCAGTATATCCTTGTGTTCTGCGTATTATTCAAGTGATTAACAAGCGCAATCCGATGATTGTTGGAGTTGATGTGGTGGAAGGTAGCATCCGTATCGGTACACCGCTAGCTATTGTGAAAGCTGATCCGGCTACAGGTCAAATGGAAATCTTGAAGTTAGGGCGTGTGACCAGTATGGAAGTCAACCACAAGTCGGTGGATATGGTGCGAAAAGGCGGGGCCAATGCCGGCGTAGCTGTTCGAATTGAATCCGAAAGTGGCAGTCAACCGACTTGGGGTAGACAGATCAGTGAAAGTGATGACATTGTTTCAGAGATTTCACGATCCAGTATCGATGTATTGAAGGATCCTGCTTTCCGTGATACAGTGCAACGAGAGGATTGGATGCTTATTGTTCAACTGAAAAAGAAGCTAGGAATTGCATGATAAACTGAAATACGACTATTGGATGTGTTCTATATTACTTGTAATTGACCTTTTTTAAAAAAGAAGAATATAATATCTATAAGTAGTAGCAGTATTAGTAGTAGTTTCTGTAATTAGATAGTTTGTTCAACTATTTTTCTTTGCGATTGTTATTAAACACGATTGTTAATGGAGACAGATCCAGATGTCAGACCCATCAGAAATGGCTGGCCAAGAAAAAATAAAAGTAAATTAAACTCTAAATAGGCTGTAATTATCGGATAATGATCTTGCTTGCCGCTGCTGTAACATCCACAATAAGAGAGATTGTAAAATTTTTACCACATGAAATTACTTTACTGAAAAATATCTATTCATTATTCTCAAATTGCTTTTATGCCAACAATTGTAATTGCAGTAATCCAATCGTGTTCTACAAGATATGACTCCTCCAATGTACCCCATCAAGGAAGCTTACCCACACCAGGTTCGATTGTTGGCAAGGCAACCATCCTGGGATTAACCTCTAACCGCAGACCCTGAAACTTTATTTTGTGATCATTTTATATCTCAACCAGCCTCAGCTCATTTCCGACCTGCCTTCTTCTTCGTACTCTAGTAATAACTTCTAACTCCATTCAAATTCTTTCTTTTCTTTATACTTCAACTACACTTCACCTCTAGTTTTTTTATTGTGATTATATAACTATTTGTCATTCGTTTCACACATTCATTATAATCACCTCAATACATTATCAGATTGTGCTTAGCCGCAATCTATCTATTTCTTTGTTTGTTGCCTGTGTTCTCGTGCCATTCTGGCCTAATTGTTAACTAGCATTCATCAAACATTTGCCATAAATTTTAGCAAATCTGCTTTATCCGTCAGTCTTTCGTTTTTCTGATTATTTATTTGCTTAGTATCAGTAATTGATACATAAAGCTGTCCATTCGTTCTATCACTCTTCATTATTGTCTCTCGTTACTTTCGGTTTATCTTTTATTCCTGTCGCTCGTTTCTTCCGGACTATATTCTATTCCTGTCGCTTCTTTTTTTAGCACTTTTTGATTCATCTCTGATCCCATTCGTTTTTTCTGTTGATTATGCGTGATTTATTGCAAGAGTACGATTCCTCTCTTCTGGATATACCTGAAGAGGACATTGCTGGATTCGATCCGATTAGTTTTGATGACTATTCCAGCACTGGTCCACCCGTTCAATCAAATTCCAATTTAAGTGAAAATTATGAGCTCAACAACAATTCGATTCCTAGTAATCCACCTTATCAAGGTCATGCTTTCTTTTCTGGACTGCTAATGGAGGTTCCAATCGCGTCTCTACCTCCCCCGAATGCCCCATGCACCCCTGTTTATGCTAAGCCGGAAAATAACTTTAACTATTTCCCTTCTCCTAACTCTGCACCGGCTTCTTCAATCTCAATGGATGAGCTCAGACAAGCTGGTCTGATGGGGATCCCTCCTGGTTTTAATACTCCAACCATGGGCTCTAAAAGTTCTCACGTTAAATCTCATCTTTCACTTTCCGATGCCACTGAGTCACTTGCATCTCCAATTTCACCGAGATCTCGGAAAAGAAAACGGTCACTGTTACCTGCCAAACCCAGGGCGATTTCTCTGTCGGATTCACTTGACAGTAAACATGTAATTTCTGCAAGTAAATCTACGAATACTCGCCAACCATCTGTTCTAGACGGTAATAGTACCTACTTTCAGCCTGTCGGCAATGCGGGCAAGTCACAGTATATGAATAATGCGGGCCCTTCGCTTGGCTCTCTGACAACAACTACAACATCATCATTATCGTCTTCTTCTTCTCCTTCTGCAGTGAATGCTTATGGACTCAGAGATTATCAGAATTATCAACCTTCTGATGTTCAGTTTCTTAATGTATCTAGTCTGCCTATGGATCCCATTGCTGAAAACCAAGAAATAGGAACTTCTGCTTCTTCACATCTGTCACAACCTCCAACTATAACATTCCGCCCATCGCCTCGTCAAACAGGGGCCTACAATAAACGGTCGATGTCTATGCCTAACGTTCATCCACAAATTCAGAACTTCCCAGGAACTAAATCATTCTCGCCCCAATCTCAATTTCTCCAGCACGATTTTGGACTAGATGGGCAGAATATTAATGTGCAGTCTTTAAACCGCGACGTAAAACGGGCCAGAATCGACGGATCGCAGAAAGTGGTTGGTAGTCTCAATGGAAAATCAAAAACAGTCAAGAAAAGTCGATCTAGGTTTAGCTTAGAAGAAGACTCTGTGATCCTTCGTATGAGATTGGATGGCCATCATTGGGAAGCTATTGCCAAGCGCTTAAATCTTAGCAGCCCTAACTCAGCACGTAATAGATTTCAAGTCTTAATTGGTCAGCAGAACCAAGGTACAACCCAGTGGGACTCAAAAGATCTCGAGCAATTCAAGAAGTTGTTGCTAGCTGGCGAACGAGCAAAATGGGCTCATATATCTATTTTGCTTTCACGCCGCCAGAAAAAGTCTATCCCCCCAGTAGCCTGCATGAAAATGTTCAAAGAGATGTGTGTTGATGAAAAGAATACTATATCACCAGAACAGCTCATTCTTTTTGAAGCTTTAGAGATGGCAAATGGCCAAGTGAATTCTCAATCATCTGCTGCTATGGCTTTGGATAACAATGGGCTTCCCGCTGATCTTGGGATCGATTTAACCATAATGAACGGTCCTGATGATGTCGAAGATTGTTTGTCTCCCGGTACTATTATCGCCGATTCTGCAGATGCAGGACAAATTGCTCACGATGAATCAAGTGATATAGGCGGAGCGGATGATTACGTGGATGCCGAAATATATCCCAAGAATTCGACCAGTTCCAACCTTAGTCCTCCCTATAGCCTTGCTCCAAAAGCCTCTAGTTGCCCAGGGTCTATAACATTAGATTTACAAGACAAAAGCCGATCACCTGTAAACTTTGGGCTAACAGTCTCTACAAGTCCCATAAATGAACGTTCGTCCTCAACAGGGCCGCCTACGCCCAAGGATATGATGACAATTATTCCAAAATCCCGAGAATCTGCTATTCCTTTTAGTGGTAACTCCGAGGAGAAAAGATTGGAAATGATGAAGAGATCATTATCTCACAACGATATTCGACAAAGCGTGAACACTGTGCCTGAAATAGCATCTTACCATCCCCGATCAGGTGGGAGCGTGAACCACGTTAATCAATGGTTGGATTGTATGCCATCTTGTTGAGTGGAAGGGGGTATATTATTAGTTGATGCTAATTACTGAGAAATTGACTACCTTTGCGCTGGACGAAAGGCTGGGTATAGTTTAATAACTAGATAATATCATTAGATTGCATTATAGTGAACCCTAAAAAAAACGATTGTTATGATATGTAGAAGATAAAGTTAAGAGGTTAAAGGCACCATTTTGGATGCCGTTCTGGTTGCAATATCGATTATAGTGGATCCGTTGATAATTCCTGTGGTAAGAATGAAGATTTTAGTTTGCGAGTATTTTTGAGCTAGTAGACGTAGAGTAGATAACTCTGCATATGTAATTCCGCCTAGAAATAAAATAACAGTCACACTGTCAGGGTTGCCTAAAGTGGCTTTAGCGCGAACTAAGCCATCTTGCAGGGGCAGTGATTCATCATAGTAAGGACCAGGTAGAAGTTTATAAGCATCCGCAGAATCACGGTGACTTACTCCTGAGACTGCGCAAACGGTATCCAAAGTTTTCTGAATTAACCGGACAGATAACGGGACGTAACCAGGGTAAGCGCTTGACAGAGGCTCTGTCTCAGGATTAGGACTAACCAACTTCAGCGCGCGGTTCAAAGAGGGGAACCCAGGACGGTCTGGATTAGAATGTGAACGATCAAAACAGAGTTTCATGCGTTCTAAGTTTTGAAGAGTAAGAATGTGCTGATATCCATATGTCTGGCAAATCATACGAGTTAACGACTGGAGTATTGTGGGTTTGATACCATTATTGACCAAAGATTCTAAAGCGAGCAGTCGCAGAACATTATATAGAGGGGCTTCCTGGCAAATAAGATCTTCCAGTTTACTATGTATAGTGTCCATATCCAGTCCACCGGAAACCAGATTTTGCTGTATCTCCAAATCCAAATTGAATAGGTCAGAGCTCGACCTGTGCATCATGATTTCGGCGAGGTCTGTATGAAGAGCCAAATTCTTGTGTTCTGCTTGTAAGCCAGAAAGCTTGCCGACAAAATCTTTTATCTGAGTAACAGTCTTAGCCTTGTGCCGTTCTTCGTATTGATCATTGAGGGTTCTGGCCATGCGGTTCAAGTGAACTCCGACCTCGCCAAAGGGCAAGTCTGAGATCTCCTTATAAATAGGCTCCGTAGGTTCTAATTTTATCCGTTGAAATTCCGATGACGATGAGTTTAGTTTCTTAGATGGAGCATAGGAAGTATTGGTGTCATGGTCGCTAGCAACGGGGTTGCCAGCAGGTGAGTCTTGGCCTACTGAGGCCGGGACAGATACAGAAGAGTCCTTCACCGAAAAGAGTTCATCGAGCAGACCAGTATATGTGAGCTGGGTCATTAAAGGGGTGATGTTATCGGTGGATCGATCCAATACAATCAGATTATCAAGTATAGCAG
The DNA here is from genome assembly GCA_030574555.1 of Tortispora phaffii. Lineage (NCBI taxonomy): Eukaryota > Fungi > Ascomycota > Trigonopsidomycetes > Trigonopsidales > Trigonopsidaceae > Tortispora > Tortispora phaffii. Next base: position 24,017 of record JAJMFE010000031.1, on the reverse strand, counting down.
AAGTCGTGCGCATCCGATAAGAGAAGTCTTCCTTTAAGTCTCTCTCTTTCCGCTTACGCATAAGAGCATCATAGAAGTCGACAGCCAACGTGCCTTTACCTATGACCCTCGTGAAAGATCCAAGCTGAGATTCCAAATAATCCAATGAGTGTGCAGCTTCGACAACCGCAGTTAGAGAACCGTCATAGTAGAGATCGGAATAGCCAGCATCCGGGTACTCTAAACTTAGAAAGTCTTCGTCTAATATCAAAAACCCTGTTCTCCATGTCGAAAGCGACACGTCGCCTTGCACACCTTCCTCAGCTAGAATATGCTGAAAAGTTATGGGCATGCCGGGAACCACAAAACAGTGTACAGTGAAGAAAAAGCCAGGAGCCGCCAGCAACATCCTCAACTGACCAGCAATAGCTCTTGCATTACTTATAGTGCCTCGACAAAGATATATTATCTGTGGGGCAAGTGCTCGTGGCTCTAAATCGGAATTCATCCAATACAACTTATCGACACCAAGGTCCTGCAGTTGAGAGAATTTCACAATCGAATCAAGCAGAGACGATAGGCTCTGCTCAATAATAATGCATTTTCTGCCCTTTATTTCCGACACCAGATCCAGAAGCTGCTCTGCAGCATGGTTCTTGTAGATGTCAGTTAGTGGCATTCCGGTGCAGGATGCTGATAGAGATATAGAGAGAGGATATAGAGAGAGATTGCGATGGGCAATCATTCGTCGTGTATCACGTGACCATTGGTTTTGTCTCTCCCCGATATACAAACCGACTGTAGACCCAAAGCCAGTCCAGTCAGTCCCAGTCAGTCATCCATCACCCTTAACCACTAAAAAAGCTTAAAATTATTTATTTTCCTGGGTTACACAGGAAAAACTAATCTGTGCTGGATAAAAGACCGTTCAGTGGATGCTCAAAAGGCCATTGCAGCTAGGTTTACGATTAGGTTCCACTATGAGTGCTTCTACTAAAGAGAAATTCACCCTGAAAGTGCCTAAAGGCACCAAAGACTGGGCCGAGAAGGACATGGCCCTTCGCACGGCTATATTCGACACTATCACCACGGTGTTTAAGCGACACGGTGGAGTGACGTTGGATACGCCGGTTTTCGAGTTAAAGGAGATTCTGGCAGGTAAATATGGCGAGGACTCGAAGCTTATCTACGACTTGAAGGACCAAGGTGGAGAGATTTGCTCCTTGAGATATGATCTTACGGTTCCGTTTGCACGGTATTTGGCCATGAACCCGTCTATTACTTCGATGAGACGGTACCACATTGCCAAGGTATATCGCCGAGACCAGCCTGCGATGACCAAAGGCCGGATGCGTGAATTTTACCAGTGTGATTTTGATATTGCGGGCCAGTTCGAATCGATGATTCCCGACAGCGAGATCCTCGACATTGCCGTTGAAGTGCTTACCTCTTTGGGAATCAAGGACTTCAAGATCAAGCTGAACCACCGAGGTATTCTTGACGGTATCTTTGAAGTGTGTGGGGTGCCCGAACCGGATATCCGCAAGATTTCCTCCGCTATCGATAAGCTCGATAAGCTTCCATGGTCTGAGGTGAAGAAAGAAATGGTGGAAGAGAAAGGTCTTCCTGAAGAGGTTGCCGACAAGATCGGCCAATATGTGAAGCATAAAGGCGGCCCTGAGCTCTTGGCTATACTTAAAGAAGATCCGGCTTTAATGGCGAACTCGTCAGCGGCCGCTGGAATTGAGGATCTCACCAAACTCTTTGACTACACCGACGTATTTGGAGTTAGCCCATACATATCCTTTGATCTATCACTAGCCCGAGGCTTGGATTATTATACCGGTTTGATTTACGAGTGTGTGGTAGCAGCGTCTGGCCCTCCTCCACCACCCCCGCCTTCTGGCGACAAAGCCCGTGGAGGTAAGCAAGCCAAAAAATCGGCCGATAAATATGCGGATGAAGATGACAATTCTGCCAATGTGGGTGTTGGATCCATTGCGGCTGGTGGCAGATACGACAAGCTGGTGGGTATGTTTTCGAATAGTAAGAAGGGGGACATTCCCTGTGTCGGTATCTCCTTTGGTGTTGAGCGACTTTTTTCGCTGATTAAAGCGGCCATTGATGAATCGCAACTTCGAGCAAATGAAACCGAGGTGTTTGTGATGGCTTTTGGAGGCGGCAAAGAATGGAACGGGTTTCTTAAAGAACGTATGGCGGTTGTAAAGAAGCTATGGGAGGCCGGTATCCGGGCCGAGTTTCAATATAAGACGAAGCCCAAGCTACGCCAACAATTTGAGGCTGCTGAAAAAACCAATTGTCCCTTGGCGGTTATTCTTGGTCAAGAGGAGTATGGTCATGGTACGGTGAAGATTAAAGAACTTGGGGCTCACAGTGAAGGAGACGAGGGAGTGGATGTACCATTGGACGAGCTTGTGCCAAAGTTGAAGGAGAAGATCCAAAGTGTGCAGACAGCTGCCAAGTTATTAGAGAAGCTCAGTATCTAGAAGAAGAAGAAGAAGAAAAAAAAAAAAGAAAAAAAAAGTAATAATACCACGACGACGAGATTGTTCATGTTGTTTCGTAAGATATTATGAGATTTAATGCCATGGCCAATTGTGCATCTGTAGCGGTAATCTGTTCATCCTCTTGGACGAGGTCGGATAGGAAACGGTCTAAATTTTGACGAGTTTGTTGTTCAAGTTGCGGTGGAGCTTGCATGTAAAGTATAGTGGATCTAGTGCGTAAAGAAGGGCGAGATAGATGAGTATCGGGGCGTTCTTTTAGGATATCGATAAAATCAGCCAAGGTAGTATGGCGCGGCACTTTGATGGTAATCTGGTTCAGACCACAGACCGGGCAGTTTGGTTTGCGTTCAAGTTCAAAAGTATAAGCATATACTGCGGAATCGGCCAGATACATCATGTAGTTGTCCAAGGTAGGGTTGCATACGGTCAACAACTTGATGGTTTCGTTGCAGCAGGCGGCTGCAATGATAGCATTAGTAGACGCAACCGCGGGAATGATATTTTTCACCACGCCCTGGGTTAAGCTATAAGTGACGCCTTGGATTCCAAATTGGTTGGCTCGTTCCAATGCAACCGAATACAGCCATTGGATATGGTCCGGGTTGTCGAAATCGGGTTTGTAATCAAAGGATTTAGGCCATTGGATCACAGATGCCCATTCAATACAATGTTCAGGCAGGCGAGGAGTGTTGGCGATCGTACAAATAGGAAACGTCTTTCTGGGACCCATCATATCCAACGAACATTCATAGCAAGCCGATAAGGTGGGCAGAATCACCCGGGCCTGGCCTTTGAAGCCTTCAGATCCGCCATCTATGAAAGGAATAATAGTTGCGGGATCCTTGGGATCGACCAAAGAAACCAGCATTGCATTAATCCAGCGCCGAGCATCGACACTGTCGAGTCCACAGACGACGATCTGGAATGCGGCATAGAAGGTGCGATCAAAATCTTGGATTTGCGAGTGATGGGCAGTAATATGCACGCCGGGGACTCGAGATTGGACTGCTCTGGCGGCCACAACAGCCTTAGATGCGCCAATATCACTTTCACGAAACAGAAACTGACGGTTAAGGTTCGACAGATCAATTGTATCCATATCGATAACATGGATATTCTGGACCCCGGATACAGCGAGGTTTTTAAGAATCTCACAGCCCAGACCACCGGCACCAATAACGCTTTTTCGTTAGCCCAGAAAGAGCACTTAAATAAAAAAAAATAAAGATGAAAACTTACAGAATTTTAGCTTGTTTCAATGATTCAGCTGCATCTTTTAAAGATTCTGGATCTTCAACAAATGGACCAGATCGTGTAAATAATAGATCCATCTTCAATAGAATAAGTAGTAGTGCTGATCCTCTAAGTTCAATCTAAATTGTATCCCAGTGACCAGCGCAACAACAGTTAATTGAGATTAGAAACCGGATATCACTCGAACGTTGATTTCTCTTTGGCTAGAATAGGAGTTAATTATTGGAAATTGATTGTTCAAAAATAAGGTAAGATCTTAGAGTTATATATTATATTCGCACAGAATGGCTAGAATTTAGCAAAGACCAATTGCAAAAGCAGGAGAGATAATTTTCAGCAAAGAAAGAAAAATGGCAATATTAACTTTAAGTAGCTTGAATTAATATGTTTATTTTATTAACTTGATTCTAATGATTTCATTTTAGTAACTTCACCTAATTACTTCACTTTGTCTTGTAATATATGGTATCACTACAGAACGCTCCCAAACTTCGACATGTTTAGGCGAAGCTGGACGATCGGACCACGATTAGCCCATTCGGTACATTCGCATTCTGCCGCACACGCCAAACATTCTAAAATCCATCATCATCAGCAGCAGCAGCAACAGCATTTACAAGATGTATTCATAGTAGGCGCCGGTCCTGCTGGTTTGTCGGTGGCTGCTTCTTTAGGGTGTCATCCCAGTACCCGGAGTTTAGCAGCCACCGTTGTGGACGGAGCCGATTTGGATGCTGTGGAAAACTGGCAACCGGATGCGTTTGAGAACCGGGTGGTTTCATTGACGCCGGCTACTAAGGCGCATTTGGAGCAGATCGGAGCTTGGGATCATATCGATGAGTCTCGGGTCCAGGATTATAATGAGATGCGAGTATGGGACGGGGCTTCGGGCGCGCGGTTGAACTTCGATTCAGACGATATTGATTGTGAGGCCATTGCATATATGATCGAAGTCAAGAACCTGCAACGGGGATTGCTGCGTCGGGTGCGAGATCTCAAATCGGTCCAGATCCTCGATAAAAGCAAAGTCCAGAAAATCGTCCGCAGTGCCGATACCTGGCCGGGCGACGAATGGCCATTGGTTCATTTGGAAGGCAGCGATATGCCGTACAAGACCCGACTACTGATCGGGGCCGACGGCGCAAACTCGCCGGTTCGCAGTTTCGCCGGCATCGAGAGCCCGGGCTGGGATTACGGCATGGGGCTGGTCGCCTCGTTGAAGCTGGAGTACGACGACTTATCGGCAATTGCCTGGCAGCGGTTTCTGCACACGGGCCCGTTGGCCTTGCTGCCGATGCCTGACGGATGTGCGAGCCTAGTCTGGTCGACCACCGGGCAGAACGCCTCGTTTCTGCGCGCCCTCGAGCCGGCTGCCTTTTTGGCCATGATTAATGCCGGCTTCCGACTCTCTGGCGCCGATTTGGACTACCTGTTTACTCTAAAGGACTCCCAGGAGATCATTGACCAGGTTGCCTGGCGGTTATCCACTGTGGAAGGGCTGGACGGCACAGATTTCCCGCTTCCGGTGGTTGCAGTAGAGCCGGGGTCCCGGGCCGCGTTCCCGCTGAAACTGCGCCATGCCGATCGGTATTCTGCACCCCGAGCAGCTTTAGTTGGCGATGCAGCTCATACCACCCATCCGCTGGCGGGACAAGGGCTGAATATGGGACAAGGCGATGCCCGATCTTTGGTCGAGATCTTAGTTACTGCTGTCGAAAATGGAGAAGATATCGGATCTCAACTGGTGCTCGATCGATACTGGGCCGACCGGTACCCGTCGAACCATGTTTTGCTCGGCGTTGTTGACAAGCTGGAAAAACTGTACTCATTCAATGCCTGGCCGGTGGTGGCTGCGCGATCGTGGGGTCTTGAGATTGTCAACGAGATCGGGCCATTAAAGAATTTCCTGATGCGCCAAGCCAGCAATTAAAAAGAAAAGCTACGAAAAGCAACGCAACGAAAAGCAACGAAAAGCAACGAAAAGCAAAATCTACGTTTATAAATTATTTTAATACAGAACCTAATGATTACACTCGCCCAAAATTAACAACTATATTCGCCCATCTGATTCTTACTCTAGTTCTCCGGTTCTTTCGTTCTTTCGTTCTTTCGTTCTGGTTGGAATAAAACCCCAGAGCCGATATATAGCCAGCCCATCCCATCATCCTTCTTCACATTAACATATCAACCAGGTTCCCAATTTTCAATTTTTCTTCTATCCCTTCCCTCCCCCTGCTGGGCCTTGATTAAAACCTTAAATATCTTTTTTAGGACTTTAAACCAAAGATCTCTCACCAATCTTACTTTCTTTTCCCTCCTTACTTTAGGAACCCCCGAATGAAATATACGCCGCTCGCCAACCCGGCTTCGCCGTTCCAGCCGTCCAAAGGCCCGAAAAAGCCGGTCAAGCGCACTCGCGTCGACCGGCTGGCCTTTATGTTTGTGAGTTTCGTGGCCATTGTGGTCCGGCTCTACAAAATCGACTTCCCGCCCTCGGTCGTGTTCGACGAAGTCCATTTTGGCGGGTTTGCCCGCAAGTACATCAACGGCAACTTTTTCATGGACGTCCATCCGCCGTTGGCCAAAATGCTTTATGCCTTGGTCGCCTGGCTCGGCGGCCTCGACACCAGCTTCGACTTCAGCGAAATCGGCATGTCCTACTTGGACAAGTCCGTGCCCTATGTCGCCATGCGCCTGTACCCCGGAATCCTCGGTGTTTTGGTGGTTTCTTTGTCGTTTTTGACTCTGCGTAATTGCGGCGCGTCTTTGCTGGCCTCGGTCACCGGCGCCTTGTTGGTGTGCTTTGAGAACTCGTTGGTCACTCAGAGCCGCTTAATTCTCCTCGACTCCCCGCTGGTGTTCGGCACCGCGTTCACCGCCTGGGCCTGGTCCTTGTTTAATGTCCAAACTCCGTTTTCCCGCAAATGGTACGCCAGCTTGCTCACGGTCGGGCTTGGTCTCGGCATCACGGTCTCCATCAAATGGGTCGGCTTGTTCACCATTGCTTGGATCGGCGTTCTGACCGTGTACCAATTGTGGAAAATCCTCGGCGATCTGTCGGTGTCGCCCCGCGATATTGCCCGCCATTTTGTCGCTCGCGTTGTGTGCCTCATTGTGGTCCCGTTGCTCTTTTACCTCTCGATGTTCGCCATCCACTTCGCCGTGCTGAGGAACAATGGCGACGGCACCGGCTTCATGTCGTCCGCGTTCCAGTCCACGTTCCCCGATAATTCCATGCAGGACCAGCCGTCCTTGGTCGCGTATGGCTCCCACATCACTATTCGCCATTATAATACCCGCGGCGGGTATCTGCATTCCCACCCTCATAACTACCCCTCGGGCTCCGAGCAGCAGCAGGTCACTTTATACCCTCACAAAGATAACAACAACGTCTGGTTCATCGATAACGCTACCATCGGCACTCCCGAGAACTACCGTGAACAAGACCCTATCTTCATTAAGCACGGCAGTCTTATCCGTCTTCAGCATATCTCCACCGAACGCCGGCTCCATTCCCACGATGTCCGTCCCGTAAGTGAAACCGAATGGCTCAACGAAGTCTCCTGTTATGGCCAAGACGGCTTTGAGGGTGACGCCAATGATTTCTGGCGCGTCGAAATTGTCGACCACGAGGAGAAAGGGGACAATCTGCGGGTCATCGACTCTTTGTTCCGTCTCATTCACGTCGGCAGTGGCTGTCAGCTCTTTTCTCGAACCCACAAACTTCCCGAGTGGGGATTTGGCCAGCAAGAAGTCAGCTGCACTACCCAGGGCATCTATAAGAACACTCTGTGGTACGTGGAATCTAATGATCACCCTATGCTCACCGGCGACCAGTATGAGAAAGTCAACTACAAGCGTCCTGGCTTCTTGAGCAAAGTCTGGGAACTCAACAAAGTCATGTGGTCCACCAATGCTGGTTTGACTGACTCTCATCCTTTTATGTCCCGTCCTGAGTCTTGGCCTTTGCTGAAGCGTGGTATCAACTTCTGGGGTAAGCATCGTCGTCATATTTACTTGTTAGGTAATCCGGTCATTTGGTGGTCTTCTACCGCTGCTGTTGCCATTTATCTGGTCGTCAAGGTCATCTCGGTGATTCGATGGCAACGAAAATGCAAGGATTATTCCAAGCTTGCGTTCCAAAAATATGATCATTATCTAGGAAATTTGGTACTAGGATGGTTCTTCCATTACTTCCCATTCTTCTTGATGGGTCGCCAACTCTTCCTTCATCACTATCTGCCGGCTTTATACTTCGCTATTTTGGCAATAGTGCTATCTATTGATATTTATGCCAGTTCATTGCGATATAGCAAGTTCCTTCGCGAGGTTATTCTTGTTACATTTTTGTTATGCAGTATCGTTGCGTTTTACCGCTACTCTCGTATTGCTTATGGTAGCCAATGGACTGTTCAAGAATGTGAGGATTCTAAGATCTTGAAATCTTGGGATATAAACTGTGGATTATATCCTAAATCTTATGCGGAGTACGCTAATGAACCTGATCCATTCTCGATTGAACCTGCTGCGCCCGCTGAGAGTGCTGTTCCTTCCAATGAGGCAAAGGCAGCAGATGAGAAACCGCAAGAACAGGGTGCTGGTGAGAATCAGCAACAGCAACAGCAACAGGATGCAGGAACAGAGAAAAAACCTTTAATTACTGACTTTGTTTCATCTGTACCCAGCAAAAAAGTTGTCTACCGCGATGCTGAAGGTAATGAAATCTCGCCGGAAGAGTTCGAAAAGATCAAAGACCACGTCAGGGTCGAAACTTTGTACGACATGAACGATGGCCGACAACTAAAACCTGAAGAATTCAAAGCAGCCGTTGGCAAAGAAGCCTAGGTTGATTTCAGAATGTAGATAGACACAATACTAAGCATTTTCTACACTACGTTAAATAGATGTTGTGGAGTAAGAAATACAATCCTACCAGATTATATCAAGATATATCAAATAGTATAGTTATCGTAATTCATGGTAGTTTAAAATAAGTATAACTAGTAAAACGAGAAAGACAATTAATATTGATGCAAACGAAAGAAAACGCGATCATAGAATCAAGATTTTTTCTTCAGTTTTTTTTCTCTTCTTTTTTCTTTTTCTTTTACTCATCCTTGCAGCTGGCACTCGGTTTCCAAACGCACAGCAGTAGAGGCACCAACAACGCGAGCAGCTATACTAAGAGTTAGACTAGCGGAAATGTTAACGACAATCTCTATCTCGGAGTTGGCCGGCACCTGTTCAAGTACAAGGTCCATTAATTTGGTAGCACCTTTCACCTTGACTTCGCGAATAACTTCTTCCTCCTCATCTTCGTCGTCAGAAAAGTCATCTTCTTCATCTGCACCATCTTCAGGTGCTGGTTTTTCCAACACACGTGATACCACTTCCGAATCTACTTCAGAAACAGCCACTACCACGTTTCCTTCGGTAGCAGGGCCACGAAGTATATGAGTACGACGGATCGGTACGGCGGTATTGCTTTCCAAGAGAACGGCAAAGTCTTCGTCTTGAAGTTTGACAGCAATAGCTTTCACGGTATGCGGGGCAATACAGATAACCGGTTCGGTTAAGGCCTTGATTTCGTCGGCCTCGAGAGTAGAGATCCAAGATGCTTGCATGGCAGCGCCACGAGAGATGAGTTCGCCAGAATCGTATGCTTTCTGAACAGAGGGGGACAGGATCTTAGTAGATTCGGGAAAGAGGGCTTCCATTCGAGAGGTGAGTTTGGGGATGTTGGATGAGCCACCAGCAAGAACGACTTCATCGATCTGGACCAAGTCGTAGCCGGACTTCTCTACTAATTCAGTAGTAAACTGAACGACCTGATCTAATATTTTCCTAGTGAGCAAATCAAATCGAAGACGATTGATAGAAGTGAAAAAATCAATACCAGCCGCTAAAGATTCGATTGAAATGGTACCGGTGCTGGCATTGCTCAACCCCCGTTTGGTGGATTCGGCCTCTTGGTAAAGTTTAGCGACAGCCCTATGTTCTTTGCGGGGATCCAGCTTGTTTTTCTTTTCAAACTCCTTGGCAAAATAGTCGACCAAGATATCATCAATGAAGTTTCCGCCGATATCGAGGGAATGTTTAGTTGCCAAAACAGTAATCATACCTCCGCGGACAGCCAACACAGCGCCGTCCGTGCGAGACGCACCGAAGTCCAGCACCACGGATATTTTATCGTGCACATGATTATGAGAAGATGAAGCAAACGTGTAAGGCAAAATGGCGGCCACTGGCTCCAATATGGTCTGGACGATCTCCAGATCGATGGATTTAGCAATCGAAACCAAGTGGGCGGTTTGCTCAGCAGAGAAGTCTGTGGGGACAGTAAGCACTGCGCGAGAAACCGTTTGGCCTAAATAATCACTGGCCAGATCTTTTAACCGCAGTAAATGGCGCGCTACAATGGTGTCCAAGGAAACTTCCTCCTGTTTAAGCCGGAACCCAATGCCCGATCCTACTTGGATGGGATGAGCCGCGCGGGTGGAATGTGAAGGGTCGATATCTGCAAACTGCTTAGCCACGAAATCTCTAAAGTTGATGACAGTGTTTTCTGCGTTGCGAATCAACTGGCTCAAAGCCTGTCCTCCGTGATATTCGTCCTCATGGAGGTACGCCAAAGCTGAGGGAATAAACCGGTCTCCGTCCTGGTTTGCAATGACCTCGATGTTGCCATCGCGGGCTACCAAGGCCACAGAAGACGTTTTATTGCCGAAAGAAATGCCAACTACAGGCGATTCTTCTACGGGAGATTCGGCACGAGAAACTGGTTCACTCATAGCGAATATAATAAAAAAAAGATAGATAGAATTTCGAGGTTTTTTTTTTTTTTCTCCCTGCTTTTGGGAGTTGAGGAACTTAGATGAAGAGTATCGACCAATCACATAATATTATCCTGGCGGTATCCTGAACGTAATCCAAGCACAATTGCAATTGTGCTTGCAATTGTAAACGCAAATGCAGATAGCAGTTTAAGTTGCGAAGTAGTTCTGCAAAATGTCTCTGCAGAAGATCCCAAATACAGTAAGATTTTTCTTTTTCAAATACCAACCGGGTTTTAAAGAACGACCAAAAGTCCTCAGTGGACAGTCTAACTCTCACAATGGAAACTTTAATCTTTTCTTACTCAGGCGATCGGTCCCAAGAATATGTAGATATATAAATAACGTAATCTAGAACATGCGATAACTCTCTCCCAAGAACTGTGTGGATCGATTTATAATACAAGTTTATTATTCTTTGTTCTTTCTGTGTTCTATTCAAATCAATTAAGCAAATGAGCACTCAAAAATCTTGCCGAGTCACCAAAGACAGTACTATCGTGGTCCAGGACGGCCCGATTCCCGAGCCTCAGCCTAATCAGATCCTTATACGGGTTAAGGCGGCTGCAGCCAACCCGACGGATTGGAAACATTATGTGTATGCGCCGGAAAAGCTCGCTGGTACGACCAGTGGTTGTGATGCTGCCGGCGAGGTTGTCAAGGTCGGGTCCAAGGTTACTTCTGCCAAAGTCGGTGATCGAGTTTCCGGGTTTGTGCATGGTTCCTATGAACGTCACCCCGATAACGGTGCGTTTGCAGAATATGCCTTGCTCACCGACGGAATTCTGAGCCATATTCCCGACTCCATGTCTTACGAAGAGGCCGCGCCGTGGGGCGTCATGGTCACCACTATTGCTCTGGCCCTGCATTGGAAGCTGGGATTCCCTGTGTTTGGCAAGAAAGACCCGTCGGCAGAAAACAAGTACTTTTTGGTGTGGGCTGGCGCCACCTCTGTTGGTCAGGGGGCCATTCAAGCTGCGCATCTGGCCGGCTATACTGTCGTCACCACGGCTTCCCCGCATAGCTTCGATTATCTGAAATCCTTGGGTGCAGAGCACGTCTTTGACTACCATGACAAAGACACTCCGCAAAAGATTCTCGAGCTCACCAAAGGAACCATCACCAAGGGTATCGACACCATTTCCGAACAATCGTCCACCCCGCTGGCTGTACAATGCTTTGGTCCGTCGGGAGGAACTCTGGTCACCTTGCTCGGCACTCAGTTCCCTCTCCCGAGGGATGATGTCAAGACCGAAATGGTTCTAGCCTATAATGCTTTGGGAGACGATGTTTCGATTCTGGGGGTTGGCTATATCCCCGAGGCCGTAGCTCCGGCCGAGAACTACTGGAAAGGCTTTGAAGCTGCTGTGGCCGCGGGCAAATACATTTCGCAGCCTCATGAAGTGGTTCCTGGCGGTTTAGACTCCGCTTTTGTCATCACAGAGAGAATTCGAAATGGTGACGTCAAACCTAGCACCAAATTGGTTATCACTCTCTAACTCTGTCGCTTCTGCCTCCCGCTTTATTGCTATTCTTGGTATAAGATACTAGACTCTGGCAATTTGGCAGTTCCGAAAACACATTTCTGTTCCATCGTACAGGCTAGCAATTTCTCAAGCAGTATATTCTTACCGTAATGTAATAGCTTTAATTGAATTCAGTTCTATACCGATATGTCAATCAACCCTGTAGCGGTATCTTTAAGATCATCCTTACCACACATGGAAAAAAAAAATGACCTTGACGGTCTACCGCCCATAGATATTTTCCAAGCCAATGATAAATTCGCATCGACTAATTACTCACTTACTCCAATTACCTTCCGAGTATAATAATACTCTCTGATAATGCTACCCCGTAAGTCACGTGTAAACTTTACAGAATGGATAGACTTTATTTCATGTTCCTTTCTCGATCAGATTTCCCCGCATAATAAAACCATTATAAAGATAGCCAAAAATTAACCAGACTTTAGCACCATTCGAAGGTGCCCAATAGTTGAAAATGAAAGCGGTAGTGTTTAATGGACCCTACGATATCGAGTTAGTAGATCGACCTGAACCTAAAATCATTGATCCAACTGATGCGATTGTGAAAGTCCATTATACGGCTCTATGTGGATCGGAACTGCATGTTTATCGAGGACACCAGAAAAGCAATACTGGGTTCATAATGGGTCATGAATTTACCGGAACTGTGATTAAAGTGGGCTCGGAAGTCACCAAATTTGTTCCTGGAGATCGAATCGTGTCTCCTTTCACATGTAGCTGCCTCAAGTGTTTCTATTGCAAGAAAGGCGCAACCTCGCGATGTGAACACAGCCTGTTATTTGGAACGGCCCAGCTAGATGGCGCTCAAGCGGAATATGTCCGGGTGCCTTGGGCCGACGGGACCTTGTTCAGTCTTCCTGATACTCATGACGAAAAGACCATGGTTCTGATGGCCGATATCTTCCCCACAGGATACTTTGCCGCGTCCAATGTCCTGGGAAATCTTAATTTTGAAGATCGCAAAGACTCTACTAACGTCGTTCTTGGTTGTGGGCCTGTGGGACTATGTGCGGTGATTGCTGCCAAGACCATGGTGGAAACCGTATACGCAGTAGACACAGTAGCATCTCGGCTCGAAAAAGCCCAAGAACTGGGAGCAATTCCGTTGGATTTGTCGAAAGGCAGAGACTATGTGATTGAAGAAATACGTAAAGTCACAGAAGGTCGCGGTGCTGATAATGTCATGGAGATTGTTGGCAATGCCGATGCCGTAGGCTTGGCTCATGATCTAATTCGTCCCTTTGGCAAGATCTCTTCAATTGGGGTCAACAGCGACCCGTTCCCGTTTACTGGTTGGGATACCTACTGCAAAAACTCGACGCTAATATTTGGCAGATGCCCCGTTCGGTCGCTATTCCCTCAAGCGCTAGAGCTTCTTAATCAGAAGAGCTCAGAGCTACAATTCATGACCGACCACATCATGCCATTGTCTAAAGCCAAAGAAGGATACCAGAAATTTGACAATCGTGAGGTTCAGAAAGTAATTTTCTTGGTAGAATAGTTCTGCTGTTTGAGAAGTTAACAATAATATGCAAAATTCTAAAGAGAGCTAAAGAAAGCTTCTAATGATCTATATGCTGACACAACCCTAGGTTCTTATCTATGAAAATAGGTTTAGAATAAAGTCCATCGAAAAAGAAAAGAAATAACCAGACATTTTCAATTCTAAAGTTATTAATAATTATTATGTCCCTTGAAAATAAACTAAAATGGACTAATGACAAAAAGTGCAATAGTTCTAGCCAGCAAGTAGAAGTAGGGTTACAGTTAACCCTAGTATGGGGTGTAAGAAAATAAACCCCCGCCCGACCACCACGATTATATTATCCAAAATGAGTCAGTTTCACCGGTTCAAGAACTTTCTGTTTTCAAAAGACTTTTTGAGGTGAGTAACTATTTTATTTTTTCCAAAAAAAAGGGAAAAAAAATAATAATTCGTTAAGCAGGTAAACTAACTTCAGGTGTAAGTAGCACAAGGAGCTCGGAGTATCGATCACCTAAATCTCCCCCACGGAGGACCGAGAGAATCAGAAATTGGTTCTTAACCTATTCGAAAGACAAATCAATAACAAACTAACCTTAGATGTGTGTTCAACACACTTTTGGGGCCCGGTGTCTAATTTCGGCATTCCTTTGGCAGCCATCATGGACACACAAAAAGATGCGAAACTGATTTCGGGGCCTATGACTGGATCGCTGATCGTGTACTCGGCCGTATTTATGCGATACTCCTTAGCGGTGCGACCCCCAAATTACCTGTTGTTTTTGTGTCATTTTGTGAATGAATGTTCCCAGCTGGTTCAGGGATTCCGGTACGTCAACTACCACGGCATAAGTGGTATTCTAAACCAAGGTAGAACTGAGGAAACACCAGTAAAGACAGCATGACGTAGAGGCAATTGAAAATTATTAATGATGTCCGTTAAATCGTAATTGGTTATGTACTTAATTGCTGAACATTAATGTGAGAAGGAGAGATGAGGGGGTATTCGTAGATCGCGGGAAACTTGGGTACCAAAACTGCATAAAAATCCAGCCAAACCAGTCTACTAGAATAGATCGGCATCGACCACTAGGCCAAAACCCTTCGACCAAGAGCTGATAAACAGACAGTCATACAAAAAGCCATGCTGGAAACATAAGTTAGTATCACAATAGCCTCTTGCTGATTTCCGGGGATAGGGACTCGGAAATAGTAGAATATAGCGCTACAGATTCCGCTGACAGAGGCTAGAACCAGACCATTGGCCGAGCCGTCCACCACGTACCATATCCCTGGAGATCCTACACTGAAAACAAGGGATTCTTGGGCAGCAGAAGCCCAGGGTAGTTTGCGAATGGCATAGCAGACTCCTAGCAAGGCACAACCAACTCGAGCAGTTGCGAGAATATCGCCAGAACTGTCTTGGTTGGCAGTTGCCGGAAACCGTAGCGCAAGTATAGAAATAATCAGGCCAATGACCACCGCCGCCAGACCCCAACCGGGCCACAGCAAGAACCCCAAGCCCCAGTCGAGATCCCTATCGGAGAAAACATGTTGATCGTGAAGATGATGGACCAAAAACGACGACGCTGCGCCAGCTATAAATAGCGCACTTATACGAAACATTAAATGTGGCCGTTTCATCACATGCGACCATGCGCCAGACCACGAATATGGCTGCAAGTGAGGCGGGCCCGATAAACTCGCCAGATCGTCTCGAGATCCGCGCGGAGTGCCAACTTCAGGGGTAGGCACATCAAGATCAGATAATCCAATTTGACTACCAAAAACTGAAGAGAGGGCAGACGGATATAGTTGAGCCACACTTTGACTGCGGCCTAGCGTAGGTTCCGCCATAAGAGAAAAGGCAAGAATTTAAGAAGAGGGGAAAGTTACAAGAAATAAAGAAATAAGGGAAATAACAGACCCAGTAGTTTAGTCGAAAAGCGACTGTGAGAATGTTAGATCAAAAAAGTAAATAAAATATCAGATTATTACAATGAATAATCAATATGATTCGATAAACAGAATAAGGTGATAACAAAATAAGATAAATCGAAAATGTGGTGCTATTGTTTAGTTGTGTATGAAAGAAAAAGGCTAATAGATAAATTAGTGTAAGTAATTCTCCCAACGTCATAAATTCGCTAAACCGTCTTAATCCAATTTTTGTACATTCCAGATCACCGCATTTTGCTGTGACTATAACTATTGTACTTGGTATTTTTAAAGTAAAATAATACTGTCGTCTAACTAATATTATATAACTTTAGCACAAGCTCAAACAACTAAATTCATAGTCAATTCTATCTTTTAGTACTCGATCTTCCTGAACTTTAACCACTGGGACTGGGACAATCTTAGCTCCCTACGTATTTTTTTTTTTTTTTTTCATTTCATTTCATTTCTACTCTTTCTTCATGAAGTTGCTGACATTAAATTTTGTACAATGTGCAGCACGAGACTGTGCAGGCCGGAACGACGCATTTCCTCTGATTCCAGTAAATGTTGAATTAGAAGCACAAGAGATCGAGATCGATCCGGATTTTGTTGCTGCAATGTTGCAGAAGATCGATTGGCCCGCGTTAAGGAAATCGCTGGCTGATTTGGGCCGCGATCTACCCGAAACCAAACCAGAAAACGATGCCATCACTCCAGAAGTATTGGCAGAACTTCACAACATTTTAATAGAAACAAGCATAATAAACGGTGAACTTCATTGTCCCCGTTGTAGCCATATTTATCATGTGAAAGGCGGGATCGCCAGTTTCCTGCTCCCTCCTCATCTAGTATAAAATGCATTATAATCACGCATTAGTTTTAATTTATTTCATTTTTTTTTTTTGGCTTGTGTTGCCTGTATATTTTCTTTTCTTTTTTTTTCTTTTTTTTTTTTTTTTTTTTTTTTTTTTTTTTTTTTTTTTTTTTTTTTTTTTTTTTTTTTTTTTTCTTTTTTTCTTTCTTTTCTTTTAGTTCAAGTATCCTTTGCACTCTTTAGCTCCGCATAAACAAGGAATTCGTTCATTCGAGTTCACTTCTCGCTCAAACTTGTAATCGTAAGTTAATTCTTCGTTTGCCGCTATGTCAGCTAAGGCATAGATCACTATCCGTTTCTCTCCACCGACTTTAATGATCTTCGCTGTACAGTTCGGTGCACAGCAATGGTTGATAAACCGGGCAATTCCTCCACGCTTGGTAGCATCCACTACAGTACTCTCGTCGATTCGGAACAAGTAGCTCGATCCGATCCCCGATTGCAAGTATCGCTGTTCTCGCAGATCTGCCACTTGCTGGCGAATGATTTCACCTACATACTCAATGATCATCTCATTCGCAGCAATGGGTTCCATCGCGTATAGTCCCCAGTTGTGGATTGCTGATCGAGCAAACTTCACTTTCTTCTTCCGTTTCATCAACTGATTATAGTCAAGTATATCGCTTTCCGATGCTAACATGGCTTTCTGGGCATTAATATCCGCTGCTAGTCGGCGGTTTCTGGCCCTTTCCATTCTCGACACAGTAGTATATTCATCGCGTTCTTCGCTAGGTTTATGGTCATTGCTCTCTACGATGTCGACCTGCATCTCCGGAGGAAGCATAGAAGATGATCCATCGCCAGCCAATGCATCGGTGCCTTGGCCGGATAACAGTAGTGTGTTCCCGCGGAATTGGACATTTCGCCGTCTCTTATGCGGAAGATATTCAGCTTTATCTAAATCAGAAACTGTGTACAAGCCTTCGCTCTTAGCAGCACCAGTACTGTGTCGGATATATGAAGCCAGGGGGTATGCAGTTGGGCGATGAGAATCGGTTAATCCAAGCAAATAAGAGGTATCGTCGACAGAGGTTATTTGTAGTCCAGTTCTCGTGCCATTGATTGGAATTTCAAACCGACTCTTTCTATCATTTTCAAGCCAAGCCCATCGAGCCAAGTGTTCATAGTCTGGTAGATTGTAATCTCGTGGGGTCGGATCTAAGTCAAGAGTTTTGACAGCTTGTCGCAAGTACTCGAAATCTTCATCATCTTTCACCAAGTTTTGTAGACCAAATAGATCCATATCCCAAGTCGTATCGTTTCCGTCTCCAACAGGACTCACTTTGGCGGTGGGCGCGAATTCCGGGTGATCGACATAGATTTCCTCCAAAGGTTCGTCATCAATTTTCATACCGTAATCTGACTCATCTTCATCCTCAGATTCGGATTCTTCATCTGTGGGATAATCAACTCTATATCTAAGAGCATCGCTCGATTTGGCTGGTTTAGATGGGAGAACACCAGAGTCAGTATGATTAGCATTGTTGACATTGTTACCGCTGTCGTTCATAAGTGAGGATTCTGGCAGACCTTCAGACTCGGTTTCTGAGTCTTCCGAGTCGGACTGGAAGTCGATTTGAGCCACAGTCATTTTGCGGGCGGCTTTGCGCCGTTTCTCAGTGGACCCGGGCTTTCGGCGAAACTTGGGCAAGGCAAGTTTTCCAAAGAGCTGGGCCGTGCCGCCGTCGGGTAAGAAAGACGCTATCTCGGCGGCATAAGTATCGTCGTTCACCGGTTGGTCCTTTTTATTGTCATTAAGCTTCTTTTCGGCATATAAGGTATTCAAGGTAGTAAAAATGGTATGGGCAACCCATCTTTCTTGGAGTTCGAACCGTAGGCGATCTCTCAGTTCGAGAACTATAGCTAGGACCGGGTCTGTGATTTTTTTGTTCTTGAGCTGTGGTGGCTCGTCGGGTTTGGCAGTCGGGTCCTGTTCATAAAACATGGTTTTCTGGGCAATTTGTTGCGGGGCCGCCAAAGTATCCTGGTCTTGGTCAGCGCCCTCTTTGCGAGAGTATCCATTTGGATAGATATCCATTTGGATGACCTTACCCAAGACGTTAGTGTTGTTATACTTGCGGTAGAAATCGACGGCTTGGTCACGCCATCGAAACAGCAAGTAGAACCCGGACACTTCATCCACCAGCACTTGTTTAAGCAGATCGTCATTAAAAAACTTGCGGATTTCCTCGCAGCGAGTGGTCTTCGGAGAAATGTCCAGATGCGAGATAAAGATGAACGGCCGGGACCGCAAACGTCGACGGACCTGGCGGTTAGCATTAGGTAGCGGCGCTACCGGCAAAGGTTCGTATATGTTTGAGCCAGTAGTCGGTTTAGGGCTTGCTGATCCGTTCTTGGCAAGGTCTCTCCCTGGCAGAAAAGACGATGCTGCTGCTGCTGCTGCTGCTGCTGATGCTGATCCAGTGCGATTATTTTGATTTTCTGAGCGCCGCGATTCTAATATTCGGGCTTTCATGGCCCGCATCTTGGCGCCGGTACCATCCAGGACTACTGTAGGTACCGCCATATCTATCAATAAGGAACTTGCACCTGTAACCGCCCGAACCGCTGCCTTTGCGGCCCGATCCACATCGTTGTCCTCGGCACGGTAAACAATGCGAGCGATGCCCAAAAACATGCCTGATTCGGGGTCCTCGGGCTGTTGGATATCTTCGATGGCGCCAAACGTAGAGAACGTGCGCATCAACGTCCGGGCAGTAGTCAGCGCCGGCAGATTCGACACCAGGATGGCCGTGGCCGGCTGTTTGCCTAGCGACAACTCCGGGTCGTAGGGAAACTCCGGTACAGGCAGACGGGCGGCCCAGGTTTTGCGGCCGGTGGACGTGGACACGCCGTATTTGGGAAGTCTGAGACGAGGATCAGCCGGCGGCGGGGCGTTTTTGCCTTTAAATCGATATTCTACTTTCCGTTTGAATCCCGAGCTGGTATCGAGCTCGGGATCATATATTATGCAGTACGTCCCGCGAGGTACATAATCTGCAGGCAGACTTGGTTCAGGATTCCCTGACACGAGTTCAGAGCCACTCATTTTAGAATGTTTTCTTTTATCCACCTTTTGTTTGCCCTTTTTTTTTATTTTTTTTATAATTATTATTTTAATCTGGCCGCAGTGTGCACAGATCTCTAACGGGTGTCGCGTTAGCGAGAACTATAGAGAGTACTGAAAGCAAACTCGGTAATTAAGGTTTTCAAAAATTTAGACCCAATACAACCAACCATCCATCATCCATCATCCATCATCCATTTTACCAGATTTTCGTTCGTTTGGTCTGTCAGTTATTTTCTGGCGATTTTGAGTGTGAAAATCGTATATTATTTTAATAGATAAAGGCAGTGGTTCTCTTCTTTTTTTTCTTCTTTTTTTTTCTTTTTCTTTCTTGTTACTCATGGATAGATACCAGCAAGGCCATGCGAGCCTGGGCGCCGACCCAGGATTAGTGCTAAACAATATTGCTGCGTTGATCGACGCCACTGTTGGCTCGGAAATTGCGCCGGAGGTCGAAACCGCCACGGCGCAGTCGTTGTTTGCCGGCTTGAAACTGGTGGTTGCGCAGGCCGACAAACTTCTGCGTATCGCTCCCGATTACGATTTCGAGGGCGCCTTTAATTTTTTGGTGTTGTTGGCCGTGCAGCAACAGCAAAATCATCTGAACGAGGTCTACAACGACGTTTTGCCGACGCTGCTGAACATCGCGGCCCGCCCGCCGCCGGGCTCGGTGGTGTCTGTGCCGGCGGTGTTGGCGGTGCTTTCGAATTTCTTTAATTTGCTGTTTGCCGAGCTGCCATCCTCGCCCGATGCAGCGGCAACCGAGGCTGCCGAGAAGTTGCTGTACAACACGTTTTTTGCGATTGCGACGCTGGCCGTGGAGAAAGGGTACTACGACGTGCTGTCTCCCCAGCTCGCCCAACTGGACCAATGGCTGGCGCTGTGGCATGTGTCTGATCCCGCTGCGGCCTATGCTCGGTTGGCCGATTTGATCGAGCCGGTGGACCCTGGGTACACCTATAAACTGTTGATCAAAATGGCGCCGCAGTCCGAACAGCATGCTGCGCGGGCTCTGCAAAAAGGTCTGGTTCTCCCCGGACGGTTTGATTTTGACGACTTGTTGGCGTTTGAAAGTACCCAGAAACTGTTGGCTGGCAGTGGCTCACCGGTAGCCGAGCTCGTCAAATTGTTCTTGCAGGCGCCGGCTGGCGCCGAGGCTCAGCAGCAGGCGCGCGAACTGGCGGCTGCGGCAGACCTGCCTGTCGACACTGTTCTCACCAAGTTGCAGCTGCTGGTGGTTGCCCGGATCGGCACCGAATATTATAAGCGCCATGAACCCGTTCCATATAGTGTTCTGGCGGAGGCATTAGCTGTGTCTGAACAAGCGGTTGAACGATGGGTCATTGACTGTATCAAGAACAACTTGTTGCTGGGCCGGTTATCTCAAACCGAGCGTACATTCCGTGTATCCCGGCCGCAGATCCATCATTTCGACAAAGAAGGATGGCAGGATATTGCGGCTCGCTTAGATGTCTGGAGCCAAAGCTTGCGGTCGGTTTTGGCGGTGATGCGCAACAATAATGCCCAGCAGGCTTAAAAAAGAAAAAGAAAAAGAACTTTTTTTGAGAGCTAGTTTTACTTTGGTACTGTTGAATGCTAATGTTGAATGCTAATGTCGGATGCTAATATTATGTCTATGTTAATAAAGATGATGATGAATAGTAAGAGAGAGAGGAGAGAAAGAGAGAGAGAGAGAGAGAGAGAGAGAGAGAGCGTGGGTGTGTGTCGAGAGAGAAAATCGTCGACCAAATCGTTGACGATTTGGTCTACCATTTAGTTGACCAAAAGTAGACCAAATGTAGATCAAATCTCTCCACACTCTTATTGTAACCGTATCTCTGTAGTGGTTATATTCGACTACTGTAGAATCTTGTCCATGTTCTTGCGCACTTCCGCATAAACAGCTTCGGGAGTCTGGTCGGCAGAGATATGTACCACACGGTCCTGCAGGCCGTAGTATTCAATGACCGGCATGGAGGTCTCGCGGAAAGTGCGGAACCGTTTCTTGATGGAGTCGATGTTGTCGTCGTCGCGGCCCGAGGTCTCCCCCCGTTTCAGGAGCCGGTTCAGCATGACGTCTTCCGGACAGTCGAAAAACAGCACGAACTTCGCCCGACACACCTGATCCTCAAAAGTGAGTGCCTGGTCCATCTTGCGCGGGAACCCGTCCACCAAGAACCGGTTGGGTTTCCCCCGCGCCAACGCTTCCTGCATGGCCTGGCGCAGCAAGGCGATCGTCACTTCCTGCGGGACGATCTCGCCGTTGCGAATACAGTCCCGGATCAGCTGGCCGTACTTCGAGCCAGGCCGGTTCTGTTCGGCACGAAGCAGGTCGCCTGCCGACAGATGCACAAAGCCGTAATCTCGCACCAAGTTGGCGCACTGAGTGCCTTTGCCGGCGCCCGGCCCGCCCAACACAAACACCACTGTCGACCGCCGTACTTTCGGCATATCCAGATCCAGTGCGCCGGGCTTGTCTGGAACATCGACTTTCGGGGCGGGTTTTGTGGAGTTTTTCACGGTGTACGCAAATCCCACGGAGCCAGCTCCGACCACGGCGAGGATCTTAATCCAGGTATAATCGCGCCCTGAACGGCCGGGTGGTTTGGTGCTAAACCGCCGCTCTGCCGCAGAATATATACAGGACGGGCGCTGCGCCGTGCGCCAGGCTTGGAACGGCACGCGGGCTCGAAACATCATATGTGTGCAGAACTCCGGCACAAACTATATAAATAGAGGGAGAAATCCGATAGGAGAAATTCGACAGGAGAAAGCCTTATTATTTTCTTCGATCTGGGTTGGGACTTTAAATTTATTTGGGATAATTGGGAGACATTTCCCATAGCCGACCTAACCAATTGGGAAGTAAAAAATCACAAGGAAGACTACAAAAACTGATAATAGCACTAGTAGCAGCATAGCAGCATAGCGGCAAGCGACATCGACATCGACATCGACAAAGCATTCAGTGAAAAACTAACAAAAACACTAACCAGTACTATAAACGGTTGTCACATTTCTATAGCCACAGTAATCGCTAGTGTTTAGATCGCCGCTCGTACAGTCATCAGCCAACCCTCGAGCAACCCTCGAGCAACTCTCGAGCAACTCTCGAGCAACACTTTTTGGAACACTTTTTGGAACACTTTTTGGAAACCTAATATTCTCAATTCGAGCATACAGCTTTTTTTTTAATTAATAGCATTTGATCACTCTGTCCCTCTTCAGCGAGGCATAGATGGATATTTTCACTATTTACTAATTACTAATTACTAATTGCTAATCGTCATTAGTTCTTCTTCTGTTCTCTTTTTGATCACTACACAAAACAAGTAGACGTCCTCTTCTCTGTCTGCTAAATGGCCTCTTTATCCCTATTGTATCGACATACATTGATCCAGGCCAAATCTATATTTGATCGTCGAGCAGCCGACTACTGGTCCCAAGAAGTCCGGGCTACAGCCCAAAAATATAAGAGAAAAATCGCCCGATCGCCGTCAGCTGCAGAATATTACCATGGCCAAAGCCGGAAACTGCTGCGGCGGCTCACTCGTGCCAATGCCGGCGATGTCGATGCCTTACAACGAGTCCTCGACCGCGCATATGGGATCCGCGGCCCGGTGCGCAATCACATTGTACATAATCTCGCCCTCAGCAATGACGGACCGGCATTCAAAGACTACGACGGCCACGACGGTCGGCCGTACTTGTCGAATCCGCTGTGGGCTCTCTTGAACGCCCATCGTCCCGGTCTCAATCCTCATCTCAAATCTCCCTACAAACACCGCACTCCCAAAATGTTCACCTTGAACAGTCGCCAGCAGTTCTTGGTCCAGGAAAACGGCGGCTTCCGGCCCGTCGACAAGGCCCGGCTCGCTCGATTTCTGAAAGAAGGGATCGACAAAGGCATCTCTCACGCCAGTGGGCCGAACTCTCTGGGCAACATCTACCTTTTGCAAGCCAAACTATACTGCTTGCGCAAGAAACGACCTCATCCCGATATCGACTTGTCGGCCCCTTACCGTGGCCTGTGTCGCTTGGCCGAAGCGGGGATCGTGGACTTGAGCATGGAACCGGAGGATACTTTGTTCACCGTGAAGGGCACCATCACCACCGGCCGCCTCCATAATCTCGGACAGTTAACTGAGCGTTTTGCATATCGTCGTTTACTAGAAGTCTACCAGCGACTTCCAGTATTGGCTAAAGATTCCGATAATCGCTGGACCGTCTCTTGGCCAGGACTGCAGCCAGAGGAACACATTCTGTCTTCCAAACCGCCTGACTGTTTCTTCCAGGGAATCGATTCCGCTGAATGTCGTCAGCTTTGTAATACTCCAATTGGGTTTTAAAATCGCCGTCCTCTTTACACTGTGGCTGGTTCGATATCATTCCCCCTCGCGCGCGGATCTCTGATCACGTGATACTACTCCTCATTCAATTTCCTCCCTCTCTCTCTCACTCTCTCTCTTTCTCTATATTTATGAGCTTTAACTTTAGCTTTTAACCTT